>JBAMJV010009953.1:0-80534 GCA_037951105.1 Echinarachnius parma | reverse complement strand
AAGATCTGGTGACGGGTAATTTGCTAGTTTATTATAAATAGGGTTTAGATTTGTTTAAATATTGAAATAAAACAAGTGAAATCGATAAGAGATTTAGATACGGGCAGGCAAATAGATGACAAAAATGTGATTGTAAACTTGAAAATGTATTTTTGATATAATTGAATAAGTGATTGGGGTTTTGAAAATGTATGTTTGATTTCATAAAGCCTCACTAAGGCTAGGGTTTTCTGTCGAGACAGTGACTCATTAAGTTAATTACAGCCCATAAAAAGTGAAATAATGAAAGAGGATACATTTGTATATGAAATATTGGTATTACGCACTCATTTGAATTTACAAGGAATCGTGGTGAATTTTGAGGGGATACTAGTCATTGTGGAATTAATGCAATTAAATAGTTGATAGAGAAGCAAAACATGGCTTGGGGAAAAAAGGGAGATTTGTAATAAAGTGAAATAAATAGTATGATTAAACAAAAGTATTATGTTAAATCAAAGATGGGAGGACTTTGAATCTTCCTTTGAAAATATTCAAAATAATGTAACTCAGTCGTATATGTAGGCCTACCATTGTTATTTGAATATTATTACAATTTTAATCTATATTGCATCGTTTATGGATGGGAAATATTGGTATGTGTATATCATGGGCATATAGAAAGATACATAATGTATTTTTTTTTAAGGAGCAATTAATTTGAGTTGAAACAAAAAAGAGAAAAGAAGGAAGAAAACAAAAACAGATTGGCTCAAAATGAATGAAGAACGGCAATAAACACAAAACAACAGCAACAACAACAACGACAACATGTCTCTCCAATTAATGTTAAGTATTGACTTTTATAACATCTAATAAATAGAGGTTGCATATGGTCGAACTTCGAATTTCTTCAGAAGTGCTTTATAACCTCCATGATCGATCCCTGATCGATGTTCATAATGATTTAAAACAAACCATAAATGTAACATTATGAACCATAACTCACAAAGAATGCCCTTTGAAATAGTAATCTTAGGAAGAACGCGGAAAACATGTTACCAAATAAATTGAAAAGGAAAGAAAACAAAGATTGGCTTTCTTTTTATGATATTTTGATATTCGAGGATGACGTGCCATATGGTATAGTACAGTGATGCATGAACGCATGTTACAATTACATTTTTTTTATTTTTTATTTTTTTTTATTTCAATCTTTATTCCAATTCATAAAAATACAACAACATCAAATATAAAACACAATAGCATTATATACAACATTTAGTAAGAATGGTACAAAAAATAAATACATAAGTTTCATAATAATATTGTAAAAATGAATGGAAAAGGAGGCGTACGTAAAAAGCCAAGGGTAGGCTTGTAAGAGTGTACGACCCTACAATTTAAATAATGTATAAATATATATTGCAAAGAAATAAATTAATGAAAACAGCAGAAATGTTCTTTCTTTACATGGGGGAACAAAATCTTGTTAAAGACAAGGGGAAAATAAGAGATAAACTAGGGGCGAGTAATAGTTATAAGATCGGGTCAATAGCGGGAATCCAAGTGAATCTCTCCGGGCAACGCCGGCGCGCACATACCTTACGTTACCGTGTAAGCATCATAACAAATGGCGAATTATCATTGCTTGAGCTGTGATTCAATACGCTGGATAATTTTAATTAATCATGCTAGTATTCAATCACTAAGACTATTTACTTCACATATATGATCATATTTAATTCCTGGGGGGATAAAGGGATATAAAAATGCCATGGTTAGCATAGTGCATATATCCGCTGTTACGGGTTGATGGTCCCAACATGGCGCGCGCCCGCAGCCCGCGGCCTCAATTACTGAGCCATGACCGCCCGTAGAGGTCAGTGGGGCCTACAGAGGGTGACATAGTCCTGCCAAGAGGTATTCCCACCTCTCTGTCCTAACGATGCTGCTAGAAGCGATAATTAAACAAACTTACAGACTTGTCAACTTTTCAAGCATAAGAGGTTTTGGTAGTATTCTTACGTTAGGTGTCGACCACTGACCTCTACTAATAGACGGGCGGTCATGGCTCAGTAATTGAGGCCGCGGGCTGCGGGCGCGCGCCATGTTGGGACCATCAACCCGTAACAGCGGATATATGCACTAACGTGGTAGTGCATTATACTTGCTACGGAGTTGTTGCTCAACATGGCATTTTTATATCCCTTTATCCCCCAGAAATGAAATATGATCATATACCGTATGTGAAGTAAATAGTCTTAGTGATTGAATACTAGCATGATTAATTAAAATTATCCAGCGTATTGAATCACAGCTCAAGCAATGATAATTCGCCATTTGTTATGATGCTTACACGCGCGCCGGCGTTGCCCGGAGAGATTCACTCGGATTCCCGCTACTATTGACCCGATCTTATAACTATTACTCGCCCCTAGTTTATCTCTTATTTTCCCTTGTTTTTAACAAGATTTTGTTCCACATGCAAAGAAAGAACTTTTCTGCTGTTTTCATTAATTTATTTAATTGTATACCATGCGTTCATGCATCACTTTACTATACCATGATATGGCACGTCATCCTCGTATATCAAAATATCATGAAAAGAAAGCCAATCTTTGTTTTCTTTCCTTTTCAATTTATTTGGTAACATGTTTTCCGCGTTCTTCCTGAGATAACTATTTCAAAGGGCATGCTTTGTGAGTTATGGTTCATAATGTTACCTTAATGGTTTGTTTTAAATCATTATGAACATCGATCAAGGATCGATCATGGAGGTTATAAAACACTTCTGAAGAAATTCGAAGTTCGACCATATGCAACCTCTATTTATTAGATGTTATAAAAGTCAAATGGAGAGACATGTTGTCGTTGTTGTTGTTGCTGTTGTTTAGTGTTTATTGCCCTTCTTCATTCATTTTGAGCCAATATCTGTTTTTGTTTTCTTCCTTCTTTTCTCTTTTTTGTTTCAACTCAAATGAATTGCTCCTTTAAAAAAAAATACATTATGTATCTTTCTATATGCCTATGATATACACATACCAATATAATTTCCCATCTGTAAACGATGCAATATATATATTAAAATTGTAATATTATTCAAATTACAATGGTTGGCCTATATACGACTGAGTTACATTACTTTGAATATTTTCCAAGGAAGATTCAAAGTCCTCCCATCTTTGTTGCCATTTAACATAATACTTTTGTTTAATCATATACTATTTATTTCACTTTATAACAAATCTCCTTTTTTTCCCCCAAGCCATGTTTTGCTTCTCTATCAACCATTTCATTGCAGAAATTCCACAATGACTATAGTATCCCCTCAAAATTCACCACGATTTCTTGTAAATTCAAATGAGTGCATAATACCAATATTTCATATACAAATGTATCTTCTTTCATTATTTCATTTCATATGGGCTGTAATTAACTTAATGAGTCACTGTCTCGACAGAAAACCCTAGCCTTATTATAGGCTTTATGAATTCAAACATAGATTTTCAAAACCCAATCACTTATTCAATTATATCAAAAATACATTTTCAAGTTTACAATCACATTTTTGTCATCTATTTGCTGCCCGTATCTAAATCTCTTATCGATTTCACTACGTTTTATTTCAATATTTAAACAAATCTATCAGTACAGTAGGCTACTCTATTTATAATGTAGCAACCTAATATATGTGGAATATAAGAGGTAAACTATAATCTTTTCTGACACAAAACATAACACATGGGACTGTAGGCGGCCCAATGACTGCAAACAACTCGCCTATGAAACGAGATTTCAGCCTTTTGTATGCCATTATCATTTCGATTTGTACAGCCAAATGCCATGTAATGTGCTATCCCTAATCAGAATACAATCAACACTGTTTATATAACGAGAACAATTGGTAAAATTAATTTGAAAAATGTTTACGAATGTTACACACTATCAACAGCGGGTTATCGACGGTCCATGATGATGGTCCCAATATGGCCGCCGTGCGCACGCGGCGGCCTCATTTTTGAATGGCCAATCAACGTGCAGCCGCCCGTCCATTTGAGGTCAGTGGTGTCGACGAGTCAGTAGTGTGCACTCGATCAGTGCGATCCCTGGTACATTCTGTAAATCGGCAACCTTGAAAGCTTCGCTATCTTTAGTTTTTCAACTTCCGCCCTCTTGAGTTCAATGTGCCTGCACTCTTTTTACTCTGCGTGCTAAGATTAGCCAACATACATGGTGAAATTAACATGTTTATAGAAATTATTTGTATATCAGGCATGAGGCAGGTATTGAAACCTCGTTATATAAATGATATTTAAAAGAGGCAACAAAGTAATACACCTTTGTAATTTATGAATAAATTAGCAGTGTAATGTCTATAACTATGACGTTTATAACCCATCTGCATCATGTACTGCCACATAATGATCTCTAAGCTCATATTTGTACTCATCATAATCTGTATATTTCGTGTATAAAGAATAGTGTTGATCGTGACATTTTGTTAAGTAAATTGTCATATTATGGAGTCAGGGGCGTCGCTCTTAGTTGGTTTAGGAGCTACTTAACGGGCAGAAAACAGTATGTATCATTGAATGGAATTGAGTCAAGTCATCAAACTATATCTTGTGGAGTCCCACAGGGATCTCTTCTTGGCCCCCTTCTTTTTATATTATATATTAATGATTTTTATCTTTCATCTCACGTCCTATCTTTCATATTTTTTGCAGATGATTCAAGTGTATTTTTTTCTCATAAAAACCCTACAGTTTTATTAGATACAGTTAATAATGAATTAAAGAAAGTTATCTTGTGGATTCATGCAAATAAATTGTCTTTGAACTTTCAAAAGACAAATTATATGTTTTTTTACCCGGAGATGTACTTTTTGATGATGTTAATGTTGTGAGAGTAACTTCCACCAAGTTTCTTGGGCTACATATTGATGAGAAGCTGTCTTGGGCATCTCATTGTAGTAATATTTGTAAAGTTGTGTCTAGAAATACTGGTGTAATTTATAAACTGAGTTCTTTTGTCCCACAAGAAATGTTGCTTATTTTATATTCTACTTTAATTTTGCCTTATCTAAATTATGGAGTGCTGGCATGGGGGAAGTCATTGAAAACACAGTTAGAAAAAATATTTGTTGCCCAAAAAAGGGTGGTTAGAGTTGTTTTTAATGTGAATTATCGTGATCATACTAATGTTTTGAACTGCTTTTGCTCTGAATACGCTGGCTTGTACTGGTCCTAAGTTTTGGAACTCACTTCCTATTGATGTAACTAGTTCTGTCAGTGTCTTTGTTTTTAAACGCAAATTGAAATTACATTTATTGAGTAACTATGTCGAAAATTAACGTGAAAGTGATATCACTGGAAATTATATTAAGTAATCATTTATTCTTAAAAAAATGTATTGATAACATGCATTGTTTTTTGTTTTTTTTTGTTTTTGTTTTTTTGTTCGTATGTTCAGTAAAAATAATGTTGTAAATGTTTTGCTGACCACATTCTCTCTCTCCTATTTTTCTTCTCTTAACACTCATCTTCTTTCTCTGCTTTTCTCTGTCTGTTTTGTTTGTCTTGTTCCATATTGCTCTTTTCCTTCTCCATCCTACCTCCCCTCCTTTTCAATATTCAAGCTATCCCTTTTGTAAATATTTTTCCAATGTTTAATCGTTCATAGTTTAGATACTATATAAACTTATAAAAAAGTGATTCATTTATGTATTTTATTCTGGGGGACCTTTCTTATACAAGCTTAGCTTCTCTAAGGTCTCCTCTTTCTTTCATAACTTGTGTTTGTTTTTTAGATTGCATATTGATTGAATGTGAAGCTTTAAACAAAAAATTATTCTCATGTTGTTTTGTTGTATTATGCCATGTTCAAATGTGAAAGGAAGAAATAAAATGAAACCTTGAAACCTTTACTCATCATAATCTGTATTTTTCGTGTATAAAGAATAGTGTTCGTTTTTTTGTGATTGACTGATAAAGAAAATTCGGTTGGTGAATGATGTATGTCTCATGTGTAGTTCACACCGATGGGCCAAGTAGTTCTTGACTCTTTATTTGACAAAATTTACACTATGTCGTGTTTTCCTTATACTATATTATAGCTCACGAGATGATACTACCTCGCCGTGTTTAATGCTGCCGATATATATACTGTATTTCCCTTTCTTGTGCAATACAGGGTAAATTAAACGTGAATATAAATGATAAATAGAGTCGAGACATTCAATAGTAGGCTACGTACGTATACGTACTTTCGTGTGTTCATGTGTGTATTTTAATGGTTCTATCTTTTCATTGGATTGCAAGGCCCGCCAGAGGCAGGCCTGAGAAAAATAAGTCTATAGACTCATCATTGTGCTCCTCTGCACGGAAATCTTTAGTAAAAGGCGAAAGATTTATGCGTATTGCAGAGAAACCAGAGTGACATGTAAGCGGAATCAGCGAGTACATGAATTCAATTCGGAAGTGCGTTTTAATGGTTAATATTTTTGACAAGCCCAATTTATACACTTATTATCATACAATGATAAGGCCTACTAGTAGAACATACATATATAATAGTAAATTAATAATGATTATATAAAGTTTGAATCAAAGTACCACATTTGGCTAATTAAATTCATATATTATGAATTTCTGGCTTTTTATTATGCTAGATTACACGATCGATTACAATGACACATCACAATCGATTACATTGACAAATCACAATCGATTACAAATTGATCGTTCGGATGTGATCGGGTACACAAAACAGCGTACGGGCTTTAATGTAATCAGCGGTGTGCGGTGTCTGGTTATGTTAACGATAAGCTGTACGCCTGTACTATTCCTGTAAAATATTCAAATAATTTCATACAAAATTTAATTGTTGGGATACATAGATTGACGGGTAAGAACATAAATGAAACAAACATCAATAGACCACCATCCTAGAGTGATTGTGTTATTATACATTAATACGTACAAAATTTGAAGAAAAAAAAGTTGCATTGAATGTCCTCTTCGAAGAAAAGAAATAGCTTCCAGGCCCCGTAATATTAATATTTACAATTACTCCTTTGAGCAAATGATCGATAGTACAATTGATTAATTTATTGCATGATTAGATTAATCGCACGATCATTTGAGCAGTCGTTCGATTAATATACGGGACCGTACGATCTACGTCAGAGCTATTTTGTGGGCGCTGAGAAGTCATACGAAGTAAAGGATAAATTAGTTCACGAGTGTGCAATAATTATTAACTTGAAACGTACTTTCAAATCAAATTCCTTCTTGATCATAATTATGTTTCATTAAGTTGTCCATTGACCATTAACTTTGTCATTAAATTTGTCAAGCATAATTACTCACAGCTTTCACATTTATTTTAAACCTTGTTGTTTGGCTGATGGAAGCAGAAGAATGAAATGGTTTTTGGTATTTCGAATGTATCCCTAAATTATGGAGATATTTTTGATAGGCGTTCTGAAACGCTTCTCAATTATTTCAGTAAAATCAATGGCCGATGAGGATACAATTTAGCATCAAATGTTATATTTGTATACCATTGAAGTCTCAAATATCACTTCCGGAAAAACCTAATGAAGTTAAATTGATCACTTAAATTAAAAAAGAAAAGAAAAATTTAACTAAAAATTTGGGAAGACTAGCGCTCTAACTGACCCAAAGATCATCCTATTTGGTGGCTCGTTGACCCTCTAGTTTTCTTTATGCACTAAGAGATGAGATTAAGAGGCTGATATGTTTGTTAACTACTTGGGGTTTTATCTGTTCGATTAAAGGGATCTAGTAACATTGTCCAAATCTACAAAACTTCAGCAGAAATCTGGTGGTTCTTTCATACCTAGTTGTATTCGTATTACCAATAGAATGTCGCTCATTACTCGACCATATAGCATCCAATTAACATACAACTTTCACACAATACTCAGAGGACATATGTGATCACAACACTACACATTATACCCACAATTCATCACTTTATGCACATGCCAACAAAGTTACTTGATCCCTTTAATAAAGAAAGATTGGTCTGAAACGAGTTTTAAAATGTTACTAATAGGCTAAGCCATGTAACTTTAATAAATCTTATAGACATCAAGATTATTTCATACAACCAATCATCCAACAAACCGCTATTTCAATTAAACTCTCGGTTCAGTCAATCACGTATGGTTAGTGTAATTACCATCACCATCATCATTACCACCACCATAATCATCATCATCATCATCACCACCACCATCACCATTATCATCATCATCATCATCATCATCACCACCACCACCACCACCACCACCACCACCACCACCACCATCTTCATCATCACCACAACCATAATCATCATCATCATCATCACCATCATCATCTTCAACATCATCATCATCACCACCACGTTCATCATCATCACCACCACCACTATAATCATCATCTTCTTCACAATCACCACCAGTTCAAGGTCTACTTCAACATACTCTTATACATTCCAAAGAAAATACATTGAAAATCAATGTGATATTTTAGTTTTCTTGTACAAAGAGATGGTAACGTTTAATACAAAATTTAATTTGCAACAACAAATGTAATATTGCCTTTACACAAAGAAAAAAACCACATGTTAATTTCGCTTACTTAGCAAAACCATCACCCTAACCATTTGTAGCTCTTTCAAAGTTACATACATGTATTTAATTTGGCACCGTTTCCAGTTTCACATAAGAGTTATACTGTAATGTAGAACAAAAATATTTATTTTACCGGCAAAGCGAACTTGTTAAGTATGTCTTATATACAACGATTGATGAAGCATTTACATATATTCATTCAGTTCTTATGACCATCCTTAACAAATTGTCTTCATTTCAATTGTTAAAGATCCTTAGCACCTCATGTATTAGAAGGAAATCAAACGTAAAGCACATAGAAAAGTACTGTTTAAATCTTGCTATTTATCTATAGGCGACTATTTATCTACATAGTTCTGTTGCAGACAAATTGGCCTTCAGTTCAGAAAGTGCTAATCTATCCAAAGTAACAAGCACGGATAAACAGTTTTATACTGATGTTATTATCAGACCTACTACAAAAGCACCATAGTATTTCAATGTCATTCCTTCTTTTAGGTTTATATACTTTACTTTAAGATTTGTATTATTCAAGTCATCATTTGCAAATTTTGTGGCAATCTAAAACCCAGTTTTCACAAGCTTAAGCTACCAGTATTCACGGACGCAGGGGAGCATTTTTCTTGGTGGGGGGGGGGGGGGGGGGGGAGAGGGGCTTAGGTCTTTTGCCAGAATAATTATCCTTCCCATTTTCACCTGAAGCCAAAGAAAAACTAAAATGGTTTACCACTCTTTGATTTGACTTTGGATGACTTTACCTGAATATGGCCGTTTCCAAAACTGCATGGTAGGCTGCAGCCCCGACCTCCTACGCCTATTTACTAATAAACGTGGAATTAGACATTATAGATTGTCACTGGAAGTTACGTGAATTATAATTTATGATAATATTGTACATATAATTTACTCATCACTGTCCAACTGTTGAATACTTTTGAAACATATCAAGTTGCTACAAACACATACTGGTTTTAAAACCATGGTAAGACATGTACGAATGTATAATTGACATTGAATATTTTGTAATTGGAATCACTTAAGATAACAATCATCATTTCTAATGACAAGTAAAAGACACATTTGTAAACTTTAACATCAATGCCTGCTCACCAAATCAGGCCTATAACACAAACAGTTAACAAATTAGAATGTTACTGAAATTAAACCTTTCTTCATAATCTTCTGATGAAAATCAGTTAAAGGGGAATTAACCCTTATCCTTTCGACTTACTGGATGTGATGAGAGTATAACTACTATCATTGCTTGTCACTTATTTCCTCATGAATATTCCCGATTACAAAAATAATCTATATTTTATGGACCACTGTCGTCTGCTTTCAATGCCCATAGGAGGCGGGCCATTTCTTCAACTACTCGCGGTGAAATGACGTGGCAGGCGGAGAACACAATAGCATTTATCGTAACCCACTTATTGTGTTCTCCGCCTGACACGTCATTTCACCGCGAGAAGTTGTTGAAATGGCCGCCTCCTGTTGGCATTGAAAGCAGACGACAGTGGGCCATAAAATATTGATTATTTTCATTATTGGAATATTCATGAGGAAATAAGTGACTAGGAAATGACAAGATTTATGCTCTCATCACATCCAGTAATTCAAAAGGCTAGGAGTTCCTTCCCCTTTAATGTCAAATAGATTTTCCTTGCAGAGTTACAATTGGCAAAACTATAACAAGTACAGATGAAGACGAGTCGCAGTCTCTGCAGTAACCAATCAACAAATTTTGTACTGTTCCTTTCGGTGGCCTTATTGATGCATCACATGCATGTTGTTTACCTTAGATCCCTAAATAAAAATCATATGCAACAGGATATAGCAAATCCTGCACTTGTTGGTAATTCATTTTTAAGGAAATGTTTTATCAAATGTCCCGAATACAATTCCGTTCTATAAGGCTGCCTTATTGATGCGCTAAACACGGGCCGTGAGCTGTCGTAGTTTCCCCAGATCGATGTTAGAGGGCGCCCCACACATCTTGTGAATGGTGCGGAAGAACTTCATCCTCTCAGCCGACTCCTCGAAGTGCCTCGCCTTCTCTCTTGCCACCTGGATGATCTGAAATTAGAGAAAAAGAAAGAAGAAAGTATTATAAATTAATGAGTTATTTGTGAAAAAAGGGCCCTAGAAGCTTAGGGATATTGGATGCAGCTCTCTGGTGCATTCTCAGCCCTATTTTTCATAATTTTTGCACAGTTACTAGGGTATCATTTGGTCAGAAAACTGGTGTCAATGTCTCATCATGATAATAATGATGACAATTATGACAATAATGATGATGGTTATGATGATGATCAGGCGCGTCGATTCTACCGAAAACACAATGCATTGGGGGGGGGGGGGGGGGGGGGGGGGGGGGGCAGAGCATGGTTCACAAACAATGCTCGCCCCCTGAATGCATTGTGTTTTCGGATGGAATCAGCGTCACTGATGATGATAACAATACAAATTCGACATGCCGATGTTGATAATGATTGTGATGGTGACAATGATGATAGTCATGATGCTGATATTAATAACAATAATGTTGATGATGATGATAATGATGGTCATGATGGTATTGATGAAGAACATCATAAAGCACTCGCCTCATCTGGTATATCAGCCTGCCAGCAGCCCCTCCAACAAACTTGTACAGGAAGGTGATAGTCTCATCATGATAATACTTGGTGATGATTATGATCATAATACTGGTGATGATTATGGTGATGGTCATAATGATGATGACGATTATGGTGGTGATTATGGTGATGGGTCTTAATGATGATGATGATGATGATGATGATGATGATGATGATGGTGATGATAATGATAACGCTGACGATGATGGCAGTACAGATTTAGATGCAGATATTAATAATGATGATGATCACGATTACGGTGGTTATAATGATAATGATGATGACAACAATAAAGAAAACTGTGATGGCAAAAAAACATAAATAAGCACCCTACCCTCATCCGGTATATCAGCCAGCCGAGCTGCGTTGAATCCATAGCTCTTGGGGCAGGCCCCGCCAACAAACTTGTAGAGGAATGTGATGGTCTCCTGACTGGGGTCCTCCTCATTCTCATTCTCTACCATGCACGCCTAGGGAGGAGACGAGAATACCAGATATAAACATACAGGGTGGAATTCACAAGGAGGTTGTAAGGAGGTTTGTACAAAACCATGGGTTTTACCATGTTTACATCTATGGAATGCATTTGTAAACTGATGGAGAAAGATGTAAACTCTTAATACTTTTTAACAATGTTGATGGTACACATTTACCAAATGCAACCAAATAAATGTTTGTCTTCTCACATGGTGAAATTTGCTGAGTTAGCAAGCACTAAACAGTCATATCATTCAAAATTATAAATTGTTTTACTTGTATACGAGAAGCACTCCATAGATGTTAGACCATGATGGATAAAGCATGGTTCAAATCGAATGGCTATTCGATATCCGATCGTGAAGGTCGGATACCGAATACAAATTTTCGGATACGAATATCCGAAAAAAAAAAAAAAAAAAAAATAAAATAAATAAATAAATAAATCAATTTTTTTTTCTTTTTTTCCCCCCCCCGTTTAATTTTGTAATCCCATTTCGATATATTCGATCAGAAAATGGCACATTGAACCCTGCTTATCTATTGCTAAAGTTAAACGTTAAGGTATTTAACATAAATTACAAATAAACAAAACAAATAATAAACCAAAGGTAAGAGGATTAATATACAAGTGCCTTAGAGATTCTTGTAAAATCTATGAGCCCTCTACGGTGACTGCAACTCTAGCTATCGCATTTTGATAAGGCTATTGCCCAGATTTGCATACACATCAAGTGTGTTCAGCAATGCATACTATCAAAATATTTCTTCTTTGACATTTCCCCCTGTTTATATATATGGTGCCAAAACTATTTTCATGCGGTAAATCTGTAACTTGTGAGATTGAAACAGAGATTTCAGGAATGATTTCTGAAGATGTATTAACATTTCAGCACAGCCAATGTATGAAAGGTCAAGGGATTAGAAAGGGGATCAAGTTACCAGTGTGTTTGAGCATGGTTTGGAATTGAATTGAATTTTTAATTTCCACTTTCATAAAAACAATAGAATACATTTTTAAATACAATAATACAAAATAACATTACATAAAGTACATTGCAAAAACAGGATAAAAACAAGAAAACAATCAAAGTACAGATATGAAGAGTGGAAGGATTATCTGGAAGTTACAAAGAACTTATAAATAGACAATCCTCGGGGCAAGGAAATAAATGGTATACATAGCAACGACAATTTTTTTTTATAAATCTATTAAAAAAAGCAAAAACAAAAAAACAAATGGGAATTACTAAAACAAGAAAGAGAGAAGAAAAAAAAAAAATGTTGCATCTAAATTTTGCTACAAAAAGGGAGAAAAAATTACAGGTGAAAGAGCATTAAACCTTTTTTGTCTTACGTAAGTGTAATTGTCATGAAGAGGTTATTTTTTATTTAAATGAAGAGCTCTGTAAAAAAAAACAATGAGGATTTTTTGAAACAATACAATAAAACACTTAATTTAAATAGATCATTAAGGATGTTTCCTAAATATCCAATAGGATAACATACCATGTGCCCAAGCCTGATGTTGGCGTCATGTGAAAATTCCTCCACCAGTGAGTGGTAGTGAGTCGAGAAGAGCGTCCGGCAACCACGACCTCTGATAACTCCTTGACGACCGCTGTTGCAATGGCTGTGCCATCATATGTAGCAGTGCCTCTCCCTGTAATAGAGCAAACACATCATACTTGTTGACACATTTCCAGTTTCATTAATTTGTTATGAATAAAATGAAAATAAAAAACGCTTCTGCACATGGAACTAGATTTTTGAAACATTTTCTTTGAGAATGACAACTATCATAACAGATCCTGTCCCTGTAATATAACAGACACACACTATTTATTGACATACAAAATGCAATGCTAGAATTGAAATATAAATCTCACAGTGGGCCATGTCGGGCAAGTGAAATGAAACCCAAGGAAATGTTGAAGGAAACCAAAAACCTTTGGCCCCAAAACAAAGGCAAACAGTAACAAGTCATGTTATGGCCTCAACAAAGCAAAACACTATAGTAACAAGTCATGATATGGAGCTATGTGTCAACAAGGACTGGAAGTTTCCTTGGCTTGAATTTCGGTGAACCTGGTCTGGCAGGCCAGTGCTAATTTGAGCCATGACAAGGTAGCTTTGAATTTGGAAGAAGATGACGATCTGCTTGAGTCAATAAGGAGAGAACAGACAAACACAATTTCCCCTAGACAGAAATATTTAATTTCTACAAGCGTATTATTTCAGTATGACCATATGAAAGAAATAAAGAGAAATCACTTCCAAATTATGCCACTATTATAATTTAAGTGTATAAATTATAAATAGATATATTTCTTCAAATCATTTTTTACCGTGGAAGCAAATTATTTAACATTAATCTCTATATTTACCTAACTCATCCACGAGTACCAGGGAGTGCTTGGTGGTGTGTTTGAGGATACTGGAAGTCTCACTTACCTAACTCATCCACGAGCACCAGGGAGTGGCTTGGTGGCGTGTTTGAGGATACTGGAAGTCTCACTCAGCTCCACAAAGAATGTACTTTCACCTGCGCAGAAAGGAGAAGTTTGAGAGATCATGAATTACTCAAGAAAAACATTGGAAAACTGCAGTAGAATAGGTCCCATAATGCAGTGACAAAGAGAAACAAATTGGCAAACTGCAGTAGAATAGGTCCCATAATGCAGTGACAAAGAGAAACAAATTGGCAAACTGCAGTAGAATAGGTCCCATAATGCAGTGACAAAGAGAAACAAATGGGCAAACTGCAGTAGAATAGGTCCATATGCAGTGACAAAGAGAACAAAATTGGCAAACTGCAGTAGAATAGGTCCCATAATGCAGTGACAAAGAGAACAAAATGGCAAACTGCAGTAGAATAGGTCCCATAATGCAGTGACAAAGAGAAACAAATGGGCAAACTGCAGTAGAATAGGTCCCATAATGCAGTGACAAAGAGAAACAAATGGGCAAACTGCAGTAGAATAGGTCCCATACTGCAGTGACAAAGAGAAACAAATGGGCAAACTGCAGTAGAATAGGTCCCATAATGCAGTGACAAAGAGCAACAGCCACGAGTTGATTATAGCGAAATAATAATAATATAATATACTTGATTTATATAGCGCATAATATGATAGATAATCATCTCTAGCGCTTTACAATGATAATATTACCCCCGGTCATAGGATACAATGCAAACCAGCACACATTGTGTGCACCATCCTCCACTCCATGGGGAGCATTCCTTTCAAGCGGCTCATGGGCATTCAGACGATCCTTCACATATAGGCTTTCACCTCCTACCGGGTCCCCATTTATACACCTTGGTAGGGAGCAGCAATTGTGGATAATTGTCTTGCTGAAGGACAAAGGGAAGTGGGCAGGGTTCGTACTCGGGATCTCATGATCGGAAAGCGCGCGCTCTACCAATCTTGCCACACCACATCCACATCTGGAGACCACTATGTTCATTTCCTTCCACCACCACCACCACCACCATCATCATCATCATCATCAATCTGTCTGTCTGTATGTCCATCCGTCTATCTGTACGTTTGTCTATCTATCCATCTATCTTTCAATCACTATCTTCATCATCATCAGCATTTAACATAATGCAGAGCTGACAACCTTGATCACAAAAAAAAACCAGAATGAAATGGCCCAAAAAACAGAATTTGATGAATTATCATACAAAATTAACCAAATTACCAGAACAGCACAGAAATCGCAAATCGAGTGGGGCGATCTTCACAGCTTACTACGTACTGAAGTTCGCGCACAAAATTAGACAATCAATTTGAAGATCTAGACTTATATTTGAACAGGTTCGGCGCTGGTGCTCATAACATGAATATTACATATAACAGTGTTTGAATGTGGTCTCTAAACGTAAAATAAAAATAAAAATAAAACAAAATAAATTTTTCTTTTTTAGAAAAACGTAATTAAACTTTAAAAATCGTACTGCCATAATTACATTGAAAAATTGTTAACAATTACGGCAAAAACGTAATGGTTGGCAGCTCTGATAATATAGTATAATTGTCCCTTGCACCCAGCCTCATGACACCACGATCGACTGGCCTCAGCTGGCAAGATTCAGCAGGCATCATCACCATCATTATCTCATCAATCACAAACAAATTAATTGCCATCATCATCATCAACATTAACATAATCATCACACCATCCTCCCCTCCCACACTTCCAACGATTCAATTTCATTTGATTTAAGAACACCCTTCTTACCGGACAGAATATTATCCCTTGCGCCAAGCCTCGTGAAGACGCGATCGACTGGCGTCAGTCGGCAAGATTCGGCCGGCACGTAGCAACCGAGTTGCGCCATGACGATGATCAACCCAGCTTGTCGCATCAGGGTGGACTTGCCTCCCATGTTGGGCCCAGTGACCAGGATACAAGATGCAGTGTTGCCATGGTTACCACCTCCATCATCAGCATCCATGTCGTTCTCCTACACAGGGATGGAGTAAATAATACATAATTTTGAATAAGTACTGATAACATTCAAATGTCTAATTCAGGAAAGCTTCAAAGAGCATTCATGGACATGGTCATGAATTATGAAGTACATGTGCACCACAATATGATTTTCGCTTTATCAGCAAGATTTACAAACCATCAGAAAGATCTGTAACTATAAGGAAGTCTGCTGCAGAATCAGGCATTCATAGCAGCTCTGCAGAATGCAAAATACAGTCAATAAAGATAGTTGTTGGCCTCCTTGGATGATCTTAAATGATTAATGCTCATAACTTGTCTTAGATTAATATCAATCATGACTGATAAAACAGAGCGTTTAAAAAGTAAAACAGATCAATGGCAATGTTCAAGGTGGTAAATAATGAGATGAACATGATAAACCCGACTTGTGAAATATACAACCACTTTCTTGACCTTACATTTTTGATGCCGATGAAGGTGTCATTTGGGATGTAGTCTCCTCCACTGAAGGTATGTGCGATGCATGGATGTCTGCCCTCGGTTATGGCTATGAAGGGCTGAAAAAGGAAGAAAAAAAAGAGAGAAAAATTACAACTTTCTATGCTCAAAAGGAAATAAAAAACTTAAAAACTTAGTTATTGATCATCAATAGATGGGATCAACTAAACAATAAATATAACATCTTCTGACTAACTGTATTCAGCTAGACTCATGAGAAAATCTAGATCAGACAAGCATCTGTCACCCCTATTTCCCTAATGGACTCTGCCCACATTATATAACATTATTGAGGACAGTTCCATTGCCAATACAGGGGTGTTTCTAACCTGTTCATCTCCAGAGGGAAGCACAATCTCCGGTCTACACATCATACCGTCCCCTGACTGACTGTACTCCGCCAGACTCATGAGAACATCTAGAACAGACAGGCATTGTAGTGCAGCGTCCCAAGACTTGTAGCTGAAAATAACAAATAAATGAAAGAAACAACATTGAAAAGAAATATTACAGTTTAAAGGGGTAGTTCAGTTTTGGTATAGAGGGCGAAAACTGAGTGTAAAATTTGAAAGAGCATACAATTTTAATGACAGAATAAACTTTATTTGTTCAAAATCGGTTCAGAAATATCAATAAATATATCCGAAAAAAATTCAAAAAATGCTTACACTTTTTCAAACAATTTCAAGAATTTAAAAACTATAACTGAACGCACTGGCAATTGTTTGTATCTTAGCAATGTATAAAATGGTAATTTAAAAATGGAGATTGACTGATCGACTCACTGTTCGTCAAACTTGTGAAACACCCTTCGCATGGAATCCTTGAGCGCTGCGTCGCGCCGATCTTCCCCGTTCATCGTGTCGGCGAGCAGCTTCGTGATGGTAGACGACCAGTAGCGCTTGAAGCCCTTCTTGGACGACTGAACCTCGTACTCATCAGGGATGTGGCGAGAGAGGGCGCTCTCCGGGATCTCCATCTGGAAGCGGTTCTTGGCCGTGCCCCAGAACACGATGTTCTAGATGTATTTTTAACAATAATTTTGAAACATTCCCATTTTGGGTGAGGAAATATAGTTCTCTTAACCTGTTCCCTACGAGTTTATGAAATCTCCATAGACTTTGTACACAACCCATTCGGTTCCCGTGGTCAAGGGGTTAATTGTTTTAAAGATAGAGCATATTGATAATATAGTTTAAGCTTATAAAATCCACCAGAAAAGAAAATTTTATTAGAATGTCATTTATAAACCATGTGAAGTTTGATTATAAATGACAACACATTTTGTAGAAATGTTAGAAGTAACCATTTCGGTATGCAGTTAAAACAATAAAAACTTCCTTTCTTCTCAAGCGATTTCACTCACATTTGCTTATTCCTCTTCTACTCCCCCCCCCCCCCCCCCCCCCCCCCCCCCGGAAACAGCCCCTTTTTAGTCTTTATAACGTAACAATACAGTCAAACCTGTATATAGCAGCCAACCTGCCTTTAAGTGGCCATTAAAAGTGATCTCTTGCAGAGAAAAGGAATGTTATGGAACCTGTCTATAAGAGGTCCCCTGTCTACAGTGGCCACTGTTCTTGCTTCCCTACAAAGGTCACTATACACAGGTTTGACAGTAAACTGTAGGCTATGGGCTATCATTCAACAAACATACCCTACAGCCCAGTCGTTTCTTCTGCTTTTCCAAGTACTCGTTCAGTTGCTCTTTTGTGGATGCGATGTCGGCGATGGCACGGTCGTATTCTGGGATGACACCCTTGCATGGGATGATCGCACCAGTTTCTTTTGCCTTCTTTTGATCAAACGCATGCTGAAAATTAGAGACAAAATAAAAAGCAATGGTAATATTTAAAGTAGTAAGCACGATGCATCTCTCTTTCATTGTCCCGATGTCTGCGATGGCAGAGTTGTAATTGGGAATCGCAACCTTGAGCGGAATGAACGCACCAGTCAATGATGAAATTCAAAATTAATAATCCCAATTAGGATGGATTGCTTTAGTTGTTGCGATGTATTCTGGTATCATCTACTCTTGCAAGGAATGATCGCACCAGTTTCTTTTGCCTAATTTCTGATCAAATGCATGCTGAAATTAAGACACAAGAGACAAATTTGAAATCAACAAAGTTGTATTATCAGAGTTGTATTTCACATGGCATATAAAGAAAGCGTTTGGAATAAATTATGTGATGCAGGCAATATTCGCACAGGTCATGTCATGAAAATTGTCATAATGGAGTATAAAGCCCTCTGCACACAGAGCTGACGCGACCCGATACGACTGGTTTTCAGTCGATTCAGCTCAGTATACGTTGCCTCAGGACTCTTGTTTTGCCGGTCAAGAGCCAGTTGGAGATCATTCGAGGCCATTTCAACATGTTGAATCGGCTACGACTGAGCAAAACCGACTCTAGCCCGACTGAAAACCATTCGGATCGGGTCAAGTCGGCTCTTTTTGTGGAAGGCTTTAAGTTGTTTAAAAGCATATAAAGGAAATAAAAAGCTTTTCTAAAAATTACAATTTTTTTACTTCTGTGGTTTTTTACAAAGAAAAAGTGAAAATGTTGTTTTAGTTGATAATTTACATGACTTTATGTCTATTTCTATAGCACTTTTTGTAAAAGAAAATATTGCAATCAAATACACTATCATTGTTTTCTATACAAGAACAAAACATTAATTATCCATATTTATAGGCAAATAGTAATCTGAAAAATTGAGGTACATAATTATTCTACATGAACTGGGCATAAAGTAGGGCTGGTTCATGTGTTTCCTTAGTTTTTTTCTTCAAACAAATAGCTTTCTGAACCTGAACAATGATTGACAGTTCTTTCATTGCAATGATTGACAGGCAGGTCTCCCTGAAATATACATTCAAAGTATGGACTCAACATTATCTCTACAAGAATGAAATCTACACACATCCTGCCATTACAAGGCAGGAATTTACCCTGCTTGTACATTCTTACAAAAAGACAAAGAACAACATAGAAAATGCATTCAAAAAAAATATGCAGCCCCTTGTAAATGACTTACAGCTGGTGGGTGAAATTTACAAGGGTGGTATGTATAAAAACAACAGGATGAAATTTACAATCAATCTGTAAACAAAAAGGAATGTCACATCTGGGATGAAATGTACAAGATCATGAATGTGAAAAGAGATTATGAAATTAACACTTAATTTGTAAACAAGTTGGAATGTCACCTCTCTCTGATATTGCTGGGTTCAAAATCTCATTTGATGCAGAGCAAAGGACAATACACAAGCCCTTTCAACATTGCAAATCCGATAATTTTTTCTGGACTTTTCCAAGACCTTCAACATAATGGGAATCCAATTAATTAAATAATAATCATGGTATACTGTATGGGGAGGAGCTCAACGTAATGTCAAAGACCCAGAATCTTATCAAATAATGAAACCTGCCCTATACTTGTTCCATATTTATCTGTACAATATTGCTTAAGATCCACACTATTAAAACTATAATTCTCCCTGCGATCTTTGACATCGTGGCCCCAAATCCTTATCTACCTAGTATGTAACAAAAAAAAGGTTTTGCGTTTTTCTAATTCAAATTGTAAATTAAATGAGAATATGTCCATACCTCAAAGAACTCCAGTGTGTCTGTATAGTCAGGGTATTTCCCTCCATTCCCTGCCGATTCCAGCCCAACAGATGCTCTCAGCAACTTTGATCTTGTCAGAAAAAAATATCAAAGAGAAAACAAATTAACTTATGATTCTTTCACATTCAAACATGTTTTGTAATCCTAGATGCAGATATGCCTAATAAGTGCAATTTTCCAGAAAATTTAATATTTAGTAGTGATTCACAATTTGTTATTGAATAAGGGTGCAAAAGTATATATCCCATTCCTTATTCGCTTTTTAAATTTACAGAGTAATTTTTACCCATTCCCTTTGAGAGTCACATATCCCCATAGACTTTGTACATAGCCCGTCAGGTTCCCAAAGGCAAGTGGTAAATATACTGTGCTACACCTATATCAGTAAAGGGATTTAAAATATTGTTATAATCAATTATCCTGGTGAAAAGGAAATTAAACAAATTCATTCATCTTAATGAAAGGGTTCTACTTACTTGAAGTTCTGTGACTGTTTCTTGAAGATCTTGACTATCTTGAGACCATTCTCAAAGCCCTCCAGAGCAGTGATGAAATCTGCAATCTTGCGCTTGCTGTGGATACAACAAACAGACAAGTAAACTTTGTTAATTTTATATCCCTAATGATAAAAAAGAAGTAGAAGAATTCTTCATTGCACAACACTATCTCTACCAAAGAATGGCAAGTTATTTTATTTCTATAAAATGCAAGTCTTCTGGGCTATTAATTACTTATTACACTTAATTAATTAAACAAACCCTGCAATTTACCAATTGGAATTAATAAATCTTGACTCTATACAGTAGGGTTGTGAAAGGTTTATTTACCCTTTCACAGTTGTACCTGATTAAGTGGTGAAAATTTGAATAAAATAAGAAATTTATGGTCAAATACTACCCCTTTATTCAGGTGTTACCTTTTAAATGTTACCCAATTAAGCGGAGACAACCGTAACTCACCTGTACACTGCGTCCTCAAAGGACAAGATTTAACAATGCCTGTGCGCCAATGTCCATCCATGTTGGATCCTTGAATGTATGAAGGGGGCTTTAAAACCAACAAAAGGGAACAAAAGCAGTAAAAGCCATGGACTCACAGCGTATAAATCGTGAGACAAAGGAGTAAGAAAAAAAGTTTTAAAATAAGAATTTACAGAAAGGGAGAGGAAATGAGCATAATATTGTGAAACAAAGGCAAGGGTAAATAAAGGAAAATAGAATTAAGAGACAAGAAGGTAAGAAAGATAAAAAGGGAAGAGTGAAAAGGAGGAGGGTGTGGATCCTGGAGAGAGTCTAGATAGACATGTCCCTACCAAACCCCAACCAGTTATTGTTGACCTTTTGTAAACCATCAACATGTAAAGGACTGGTCCTAAATATACTCAGGGTGTGGTCTATGGAGATTGCATGTTATACTATATCATAATTTCCTGAACTGGGTTTCATAACTCACCTGTACACTGCGTCCTCGAAGAAGATTGCCCTGCTGTCCGGGTGGTCAGCATTCCTCTTGGACGAACCCAGGGTGTGGATCCTGCAGATGCGGAAAAAATTCAATCAGAAAATATTGAATAGCTTACCACTTACAACCATAGTCCACAAGCATTCATAATACAACTCAAATATAATCTGCGACTTATTTCATTACTTGCTTCTTAATTCACTTTGTATTCTGCATTTAAACAACTGTTGCAGGGCCGTCTTAATATAAGTCAGAAAAAAAAAAAAAATATTTAAAAACAAATAACCACAATCTTTGACATTTTATTGTTCCAGATTGTGTGGAATGTAGTGTAAACAATTTAGAATGATAAATTTCGCCTCCACTCACAGAATATGAATGAGGAAATAGTGGCATTCATGTAAAACTTCCATTAATAAAAAGAATGCTACAAGACCGGTAGAGTGAGGGCTTTCTAATCACAAGATCCTAAATTTGAAACTAAAGTATGCCTATTGTGTTAATTTGTCCTTTAGCAAAACAATTCATCTACTACTGCTGCTCTCTACCCAGATTTACATATATGGGGAGCCGGTAGGCAGGTGAAAGCCTTTGTATGAAGGCTCTCAATGCCCATGACCAGCTTGAAGGAATGCTCCCAAGGGAGTGGAGATGGTGCACACAATGTGTTCGGGCTGCCATTTTATCCAATGGCCGGGGTTATGACCATTTTATACGACTGTTTTATATTATTAGCTATATAAAACAGTCATTGAAATTATAATCACTCTATACAAATTTAGTTCACTGAATGAACAAGACTTATTTCTCACTTGCTGAGTAGTCTCTCTAGATCTGGAAGTTTCTTGAGTATCTCCACTGCTTCTGCGGACAGGTCAGGATTGTTGTGCAGATCCTCGATTGCATCAAGTCTGTTAGAGGAAAAACAGAAATTGTATTATCAAATAAACTCGCATGAAACATTAGTTGGGCTAATTCAAGAAACATGACGTTGGGCTGGTTTTACTCAATTCAGGAAACATAGACGTGGGGGAAATTTTGTAAAAACTTGAATTGATCTCTCAAACGAATTAATACAATTTCAACTCATTACTTACGGGAAATTGGTGTGCATTGAATAAACTCTATGGGGATTGCAAAATCTAGTAGAGAACTTGTTAACAGTCTTGTATTTAAAGTGCATAAGTTTTGCATCTCTTTTCCCCCTCCAAATTAGAAGTTTTTATCCACTATAAGAATGTAAGTTTTTATACACTTTTCATATTTGTTCAGATTATAAGTTTCCTTTATTGAATGTATATGTTACAACTTAATATAAAGTATTATTGTGGTACCTGTTATTGATGGACTTTGGTTTGCACAGAGGGGTGCAGATCCACTGTTTGAACAGCCGTTTTCCGAACGGTGTCTTGCAGCGATCCAGGGTCTCTAGGAGTGAGCCCTCTTTGGTTCCTGAGCTGCTATTCTCAACGATGTCCAAGTTGCTCAGCGTTATACTGTCCAAGACCTGTAGTAAAAGTAACACAAGAAACTTTATGCAAGTAAATCTATCCAACATTTAGTAACTGGAAAAAAAGAAGAAGTTTGGGGCTGTCAAAATTTTTATTCAAATGCCAATTTGAACATATCAAACCTGGCATCAAATAGAAAGGTAGGCTTTCTACAATATAATATTTGCTGTTTGAAGGTTAACCTTATTTTGTTTGTTTTGTGAATGGATAAATGGATGAGAGAAAAACAACCTTCATGAACATAATTTTTGAAAGGATATGCATTCTATGAAACCATGATACCTTTTGTATCAGTTTGTTGCTATTATTACAAACATAAAGAAAGCCAAAGTTAAGCTTTTTAGCCGTTTCAATTAGTCAAACAACTAGGGTTCTAATTCCTACACTTTATAATACTCACCATGTGCCTCCTCGATGATTCAAATGTTGTCTTTGGTGAACTGGGTTTGCTAGGCTCTGCATCCAGTGGTTTGTAGATCTCAATACTTTATCATTTATACCTTGTACCATGTAAATGAATCATTAATAATGAAAAACAGCTATAACTTGCTAGGCTTTGCATCCAGCGGATTGTAAACCTCAATACCTTATCATTGAATTATTTGTACCATGTAAATGAATCATTTCTAATGGCCCACAACAGTAACTTACCATGTGCCTCCTCGATGATTCAAATGTTGACTTTGGTGAACTGGGTTTGCTAGGCTCTGCATCCAGTGGTTTGTAGATCTCAATACTTTATCATATACCTTGACCTTGAAAATGAATCATTAATAATAAAAAAAAAACTATAACTTGCTACGCTTTGCATCCAGTGGATTGTAAACCTACCTTATCATTTATTATTTGGACCGTGTAAATGAATCATTTATAATGGCCAACAACAATAACTTACCATGTGTCTCCTCGATGATTCAAATGTTGACTTTGGTGAACTGGGTTTGCTAGGCTCCGCATCCAGCAGTTTGTAGATCTCAATACCGTATCATTTATTATTTGTAGCATGTAAATGAATCATTATAATGGCCAACAACAATAACTTACCATGTGTCTCCTCGATGATTCAAATGTTGACTTTGGTGAACTGGGCTTGCTAGGCTCTGCATCCAGGGGTATGTAGACCTCAATACCTTATCATTTATTATTTGTACCGTGTAAATGAATCCTTTATAATGGCCCACAACAATAACTTACCATGTGCCTCCTCGATGATTCAAACGTTGACTTTGGTGAACTGGGTTTGCTAGGCTCCGCATCCAGTGGTTTGTAGATCTCAATACTTTATTATTTATACCATGTACCAAGTAAATGAATCATTAATAATGAAAAACAACTATAACTTGCTAGGCTTTGCATCCAGGGGTTTGTAGACCTCAATACCTTATCATTTATTATTTGTACCATGTATATGAAACATCTAAAATGGCCAACAACAATAACTTACCATGTGCCTCCTTGATGATTCAAACGTTGACTTTGGTGAACTGGGTTTGCTAGGCTCCGCATCCAGTGGTTTGTAGATCTCAAAGTTCTTCATCGATAGAAGCTCTTGTTCCAAGCAGCACTTCTTCAAATACCTTTGTATTGAAGGAATAAAAGTAATGAAGATTTTTAAGAATATCATGAGCGATTTAAAATTTACCAAATTATATACACAACTATGTAAAGGAAGTAAAAGAGTGCACAGTATTCAATTAATTTTGAATACATTTTAAAATGTCTATTTCAACCCTGAGACTGGCACTTCACAAAAACAGTTGTTTGCTAATTTACAAATAATATGAGTACAATGATTAAGAATTTCAAGATTACAATTAACTTGACCCAAGTTTTCCACTTTCTGAAAAGCGATTCATGTTGTCTTTTTGTAAAAAAAAAATCAATCTAGAAAGCAGCTTTTGATGTGTTTCAAATATTATATTTCTTGATTAAGCAACAACAAATTTTTAAAATGTTTTCTTTTTAGCAATTTAATTCCAACATTTATTTCACAAATTAAATGATCACAGAAAACTTGCAGCCCTAGCCTGTCTTACCATGTGCATGCTCCCAGGGCGCTCAGAGCCAACTCACATCCTTCCTTGGGGGTCAGTCCAAGAGAATCAACTATTGCAGGAAAAAACACAAACAAAAACAACCCTAAAGTAAATAATTAAGCAGATCTACAAAATACATGACAATAGAGAACACATTTTACCAACCCCATGCAATATTAAGAAATCCTCAAATCAATAAACTAATACAACTTTCTTCCTCCTAGGGTAAACATCTTCCTTCTTTCTCTTTATAGTCCTCTTCATCATCCTCTTATCTTATTCCCTCCCTTCTCTCCTTCAACATTTTAGCATTTTAACCATTAAACTTTGATGTTAGATTATAAGAAATGTGTAAACTCTCTTTACCATAAGGCCGTATTTCTATAAGATTATCTGGCCATAAGATTAGCTCATATGGCAAAGAGTTTTACTTTTACATTACTTCATTGTCTTCGTCCTCCCTTTAATACATTTAAGTATCTTAACAATTAAACTTTCTATTTTCTCCTCCAGTCCTCCTCTTCATTCTCCTTCATTATTTCCCTGCTCTTCTCTCTCTCAATTATTAAGCAATTTAAATTTAACCTTTGACCTTACATTATAATGAATCAACAAACTTCCCTTACCATCAGAAAGCATTTCTCGAAGTTCATCTGGCCATGAGCTCAACCCTCCTTCCTTCTTCCCATCTTTCTCCTCTTCATCCTCCTCCACATTCTTCGCTCCCTCGTCGTCGTCGAAGTAGCCCTTCTCGACGAGCTGCTTGAGCGTCCGAGAGGCGTCCCAGAACTCCGAGCCTGAAAGAAGCGAGTCTTTGAGGACGGAGACTAGATTGCTGGATAGGAGATGTTGCGTCTTTGGGAGCAGTTTGCCTCTTTCAAATAGAAGCTGTGAAATTAAAAGATAGAATTAATAAATGCCATTATTTCTTTCCGAGCCTGTGGAAATGGGATCTTTAAGGACGGTGATGAGATTGATGGAGGGGTTCTGTGTCTTTGGGAGCAGTTTCCCTACTTCAAAAGAAGTTGTGAAAATAAAAGATAAAATTAGTAACTGCCTTAACCCCGATCCCTTCAAGATTCTGAACCTCCTATAATAGCCCACCAGGTTCCCGTAGGCAAGGGGTTAGATTCTTCTGAGCCAGAAAGAAAAGAATCTATAAGGTCAGAGACGAGATTGCTGGAGAGGAGATGATGCGTTTTTGGGAGGAGTTTGCCTCTTTCAAAGAGAAGCTGTACAAAATAGGAAATAGGAAACAAGACCTTCGCTTATCCAACAAATTTTGTTGAATTATATTTTCCTTTTCACTGTGATGAATATTCCTTCTTCAAGACAACCTGCTTACACTATTATAATTCTTTATCCCACGTCCATGATAATATATTTTTACCATCATCCTAATAGAGCATAAACTTTGTAAAAACTGCAAAATTTCTGTATTGATAAGTGTGTTGCCAATACTAGGTTGGCAGCAGTATTGAGCAAGACCTGAAAGTCTTAGCAATTGAGACCGGCTATAGCAAAACCCTGCACTTGTCGGTAATTCATGTTTTGAAGTAATTGGCATTTTAAGTTCACATAATGTGTGTAAAAGACCTATGATTGTAAAATTAAAACAATCATATCTTCGAAAATAATATCGCTAGTGATATTCGTTTGTCTCGCAATGTATGGTCAACAATGGATCTAAAAGATCACGACGTTTCGTGCGCCGCTGCAACACTTCGTCAGGTGATACATGATCATGTATCACCTGACAAAGTGTTGCATACATTCCGAGACAAACGAATATCACTAGCGATATTATTTTCGATACTTTATCCGCAATGAGTAATATATTTACCATTATTAATCATATCTTCGCCAATTATTGACCAATCTATTACAACAAAGCATGAAATTAAAGCTTGTGATGAGGCCTTTCTAATGGTATGAAAATCTACGCTTTGATTTTTACCGACAAGTGCAGGGTTTTGCTATAGCCGGTCACAATTACTGAGAAGACTACTCCTTGTTCATCCCTTTAGATGCTAACTGTACCAGTAACGACAAGGCCCATTATTCATGAAACCCTGCTAGCTTAGTTTCTTGCTAAGTGTCTTTTTGATGTGCAGTCTTTTGAGCAACAAACAGTTTTTCCTTGTCCCAAACTAGGGTCAACTGGGTAAGCCTTAGGTACCCACTAAGTTAACCCTAGTTAGCAACTAAACTTATCTTTATGTTTACTTCTGGGCCACGCCATCCAAAATAAGACTTAGCAAGGAATTAAGCTAGCGCGCTTTCATGAATATGGGCCCAGGGTTATAATACAAGCGCAGACATGTGCATCTGCAATGTGATATGCGCTATATAAAAACTGTGTATTATTATCATTATTGTTATCACATACCTGCGATGGTGGGTAATGGGCGATCAGAGTCCTGAACCTAGAGCTGTGTCTGTCATCCTGAAATTGTCCAACCTGCATGGTTGAAAGTATCATAATATATACAAATCATTTCAGCTTCTGATAGCCACAACATGAGGCATTTTCAGTCTTTTAAAAGAATGCCGCTTTCTGATACACACATACTTCAACCATTTTTATTTTAATACAACATGGATAAATGGTTTCTGAAAATTAAAATCAAGTTTGCTTCCAAAGGTCATATAGAGAAGTGAAATAATGGTACAAATAAAGCAGAATTTTTAAAACATATAAACGGTTTCAGAAATTAAAACCACCTCTACTTCCAATGATCATGTATCAATGAAAACAAATTACTCACACAGGAGAATGTTTTACTCACATAGAATTTTCCCAGCGATGTTTCAACAAAACAGACACCATAGATGCTCTCCCCACCTGAGGCATCATCACACGGTCTCTCTGTGACAGCCAGTAGATAGGCGCCTTCAGACTCGCACGTGTCCCCATCTATGAAACTGTACGTCTTTGTGGCTGCAAAGTAGGAATATAAGCAATTCAAAAGCATGCAGTATAAAGAAAATACCTTCCACTTACATAGTGACCTTTGACCTCGTATCCCTCCCCAATCGAATAAAATTATTTTTGTGCGATGAAAGAGCATGAAAAGTTAAAGACAAGACAATCTGACAAACTATTTTTGCACAAAATGAGCCCCTTAACCTTTGACCTCATGACCACCAAATCTAAACAGTTTATAAGCCTTTACAAATCAAACAAGTACCAAGTTTTTATTACAATCCGTTATAACAGGTTCTTAAGAACCTGTGAACTTATTGAACATAATCTGATTATAACATAATCTTACTATAATCTAATTGACTAAATCAATTGATTGTATGATCAATCAACTGATTGTATGATTAATTGTGAACCTTTATGGGACCTTGAGCAACATTTGTTTCTGAAAGTTTATGGCCCGTATTCACAAAGGAGGTTTGTAGGAGGTTTGTACAAACCATGGTTTGACAATGGTCTACATCTATGGAATGCTGCTTGCATACCGTACATTGTAAATCAACATTGTTAACAAGTATGGAGTACATTCCTTCTCCATCAGTTTACAAATGGCATTCCATATATGTAAACCTTGGTCAAACCATGGTTTGTACAAACCTCCTACAAACCTCCTTTGTGAATACGGGCCTATGACCCTGTGAAATTTAATTTTCCATAAAAAAAATTATGTGATTTTACCTTTGGTGGAGATTCTACAGATCTCTCTTTTGACAACCTTGTCAAACTTGGTGGCTGCTCGGCTCACTGCAATGGAAAATGGCAAAAGAAAAGAGAATGAAGCAAAATCAATCAGTCCTGAACAGGTTAAAGGGGACCACCAGGCAAAGAACACATAACTACATGTTTTGGTTCCGTTGTGTGATACTAAATAAATGCTCAATACTTTGCAAAGGGTTGTGTAATTCATAAAACAATACAATTAATTACCACCACTTACGGAACCAACATGACCTCATGGTTCTTGTATGCGCCAAACGTCTGAGAGTGCACCAATTCTATTCACGTGTAGGTTTGGTTACAAAAGAATCCCGGACGATGCATTCCCCCTAGACAAAAGGTAGTCTTCAAATGCAAACTGCAAATCTGATTGGCACGAGTGCGCATGTTTTCTGACTTGCGATCAATCACAACTCTTTATGCAACACCCCCCCAGGCCTACAAAGCTAGCTTTCATCTGTTTGACTTGTGCTAGAATTGATTTTGGACTATGGGAATGTCTTAAATTTAGACTAGTTCAAGGGATTACCGTAAATACCGGCGTAATCGCCGCATACTTTTCCCTCGAAAAAAACCTGCAAAGTCGGGGTGCGGTGTGTACGCGGAGATACTCAAAATGTCACTCTTGACTGGCCTCAAAACGACACATTTCAGCAGGTGTGGGACTATTGGTTGTATTGCACTGTATTGTATTGCGTGATAAAACATTATATAGCCAAATTGTCTACGTTTACCCTGGCCTAGAATGGTTTCTCACCTTTTTTTGCTGATATTTGCGAAATCTGATACGTTTTTAACTTCAAAGTTACGAAACAAATGCACACTGCCAGCGCCGCGCTCGCCTAGCTACGTGCGTTATGAATGCATTGCATTTGCATGTACGTACATCACAGTACGTGGTTCTCTGTAGTACAGTGCAGTAAAGTAGGGTTAGGTTTGGACATTTTGATCGAGATGGTAAGCTACGGTAGCATACAGTGCTACCATAGTATAGTGGCAGTTTTGTCAAGATTATTTGGGCGGATATTTTCCCAGCCGATTTTCTGGTTTCCCGCCGTTATTGCCGTTATTTTTTTTTAAAATTTCAATGCCCAAAGTCGGCATGCGGCGTTTACGCGGATGCGGCGATTGCGCCGGTATTTACGGTAGAAAATTTTGCCTCTAATACCACATTTTAAAAATCTTCCATCGTTCTTTCAGGTCCTTCTCCCACAAGGTCACAAAAATCAAAACGTAGTAAAGAACCCATCTTTAATAATTTGAAGAGGTATTTTTTTCAACCAAAAAAATTTCACATTCGCAGCTACAAGCTGAATTGCAGTGGCATGAACAATAAAATTGAGCAAAGTTTTCTTACTGTGTTTTAACTCTCTCTTGCACCATGTCTGGTGTCTCCGTCTGCTCCACCCTCGCTACTCGATATCCCTTCTTAATGAGCAAGTTGCTATAGCGAACCGACCGACCGACCAACCAACCACCCAACCCCCCAAAAACATCAAAAATGAACAATAAAATCGAGCAGTTTTCTTACTGTGTTTAACTCTCTCGTGCACCATGTCTGGTGTCTCCGTCTGCTCCACCCTCGCAACTCGATATCCCTTCTTAATGAGCAAGTTGCTATAGCGAACCGACCGACCGACCGATCAACCAACTAACCAACCAACCAACAGTAAAAAAAAACAACATCTAAAATTAAGAGTAGAATTGAGCAAAGTTTTCTTACTGTGTTTAACTCGCTCTTGCACCATGTCTGGTGTCTCCGTCTGCTCCACCCTCGCAACTCGATATCCCTTCTTAATGAGCAAGTTGCTATAGCGAACCGACCGACCGATCAACCAACCAACCAAAAAACAAAACAAAAAACCAAACAGCTAAAAACATCTAGAGTAGAATTGAGCAAAGTTTTCTTACTGTGTTTAACTCGCTCTTGCACCATGTCAGGCGTCTCTGTCTGCTCCACTCTCGCTACTCGATATCCCTTTGTAATGAGCAGGTTGCTGTATCGACTGTAAGCAATCTCTGGAAATCCAGAGTGGGCAGTTTCTCCCTATGAAAATTGAGGAAAGTGAAATAAAAGAGAAATAGTGGAAACAATAATTATCTCGTCCAGTGCCCAAACATTTGGGTTCATCACTGTTCACAGCCAACACTGAAGGCCACCATCGATTTGTCTGACCGCAGAATCGTTACCTCTGCACGGACAACAGTGCGATTGGTCAATGATGTAAATCACATCATTCCTGCTTTTCACTGTTTGTCATATAACCAGGGAATTTATGTGAGGTGTTTAGAGATGATTGTCAATCATATTTAGGCACTATATAAATCATAAAATTAGAGAATTATTTCAACTTTCCGTAATTTGCAACACTCTGATGAGTGTAAGGCACAGAGCTTCAGTTCATCTACAGTCAAACCCGTTCATAATGTGACCACCAAACAGAAAGAAGGAATGTGGCCTCTGAAGACAGGTGACCTCTATAGACAGGTTCTATAACATTGCTTTTCTCTGCAGGGTGTCACGTTTTGTGGCCACTATAGGCAGGTTGGCTGCTATATACGGGTGGCAACTAAGACAGGTTTGACTGTATTTCTATTTGTTGTTTATTTTTTACAACTGACCTTCATGTAGATGAGTCCCAGCTCCTTCACAGCCACCTCAGCGTCCATGTGATACAACTCATAGAACTTCCCCATCTGAATAGAAATTGGATGAATGATTGATTAAAGGGATCGAGTAAAGTTGTTGGCATGTGCACAAACTGGCAAATGGTTGATAAAAATGTGTATTTACGTGATCTGATATGTCCACTGTGTGATGTGTGAAAATGCCATGTTACATGAATGTCATATGACAGAGTAATGAGCGAAAATGCAAAGTTATATTCGATAACTCATTGCATTGACTTTGTTCTCAGTCATAAATATCCACTAGATAATTACAAGTATAAACACTTCACTCATATATATCTTTATAACGGCAGAGAAATTTAGACAACACTGAAAGCCGTTTCATGCTTCCATTGATAATACAAATACAATGAGGTGTGTGAGAACTGCTAGAATTCTAGTTTTGATGATTTTGACAATCGTCAAAACGATTGTCAAAATGATTTCACTTGACTGAACGGGCCAGTAGAGAAAAAAGTTAGTGTGGAGGCTTGCCTAAAGGCATCAGAACATAATTTCTAGATACTGTAGATGGTACCAGGTAAATTCTTGATATTATTGACATTATTATTATTATAATGATCAGGCATTGTCGAAAAGTGTTCCATGAAATCGCCCTTTGCATGCATGAACAAGACCCGGTCAATAACCTTATTCAGTGTTGTACCAATTCACTGCCTTGTCTAGAAAAAATAATAATGCCTGGTTATATACACCAACAAGTTCAGAACAATATGTGTCATTCAATTGTTCAGTTATAAAAACTAGACGATAGAAAGTTCATCCTTATAGTAGTGGTTTGAAGTGATGAGTTCTAATTTGTGATGTCTGTGAAGCTGGAATTGCCCTTATACAAAAATCAAATCGTATTGAATGGATTGCGATTCTCACCTTGAAGAAAAGCACCGAATTGAAATATTTGGACTTCATGTCCCACCACTGTCTCATGGCCTGCAAAAGAAAGAAAGAAAGAAATAAACAATCATGAAACAAACACACAAACAAAGAAACAATTATGAAACACACAAACAAAACACACGAACAATAATGAAACATAACAAACACACAAATAAACAAACAATAAAACATGAGCCAATCAATAATCTTTTGGGAAGGGGCAAAAATAAAACAAGACGGCGGCATACCTATGAACTGACAAATTGTCTTCCGGTAGATGCTTAATAGCTAGATAACATAATACATAATACAACCTAAGATGCATAACTGCATTTAATTCTTAATCTTTACATTCATACAAAAGAGATAATTCACTGTTTTGTAGCAATTTTGATTGTTGTTACTGTTAATCAATATAGTAACAAACAGCATATTAATTGTCTGCAAAAACAAGTACCATGAATTCTTGTGCTGAAGACTAATTTTTTTCAAGTGTTCTCTGACTGGTTGGATTAAATGAATAAATACTGCTGAAAACTGCTTATCTACCTAATATCGCCAATGTGGTAAAATGAGAGTCGTATAAAGCTTAGCTTTCAATCCTTGTTGGATTAAAAATAAATGTCAAATTTACCGGGGTACACTTCTCCATGAAGCTTCTGGGAACAAACACTGTGCTGGGGTCATAATCTGGGTCCTGCTCGGGTCTCCCCTTGATGTCCCTGTAAATATGTGATAAAGAAAAACAAGTGTAATAATTGCACTGATGACAATACAATTTTTACCTCAATTAATTTATGTTCCAACAAATTGAATGTTAGGCACTATTAATCCATTGCTTTAGGGCATGGTGGCTTAGCGGTTAGAGTGTCCGCCGCATGCACAGGAGGTCCCGGGTTCGAACCCAGACCGGGTCATACCAAAGACTTTTAAAATGGTACCATCTGCCTTCTAGCCAGGCGCTCGGCAGAAGAAGTGAAAGCTAATCACACAAGTTACCAGAGGACTGGCCCCTTTCTGTAGCTTTCGCTACATTTAGTAGACGTGTGGCCTAGGGCTAATGAATCGGAGATAGGCGCCGCCTTATGTGCCAACATTGGCACGGGAAGGAATTTAAACTTTTAGGGAATCCAGTGGGTCCTGTATTAACTCAAAGGGAATTGCAAAATCTGGTGGGGGAAAGGTTAGCAATTCAAACCATATACGGAGCATATCAGTAACAAAGCCTAAATCGGTAAAGACGGGGCACAAAAATAAACAATGGCTAATGGCCAGGGGCTTCTAAAGCCTGGCGCAGACACGAGCCGACTCGAACCGATCCGACTGGTTTTCAGTCGCATCGGCCCTGTGTGCATTGCCTCATGACTCCCGATTTTGCCAGTCGCAAGCCTATCGGGTCCAATTCAACATGTTGAATTGGCCGCGAGTGAATCAGACCGACTGTGGCTTTCATTCGGGTTGGATCAGGGTCGAGTCGGCTCCATCTGCGGCAGGCTTTAAAATACGCTTCAGGCCACCAAAATTGAATTAATGGCAAATATTGTACTTGCCCAAATGGGCTACCAAACATTCCATACTTTCTAATAATGATGATGTCGATTCATCCAGGAAACTTTGAAATGGTTTTTTTCCTTGTTTAGGGCAGCCAGATTCAATGAACAATATATGAAAATATGTGAAATTCAAACTTGAATGTATATCTTTTATTTCAATTTTACAGCATGTCTCTTACTTGCGTTTGCCGGGCACTAGCCAGTCCAGTTTCTGATGAGGGAAGCGAGCCTCGTCCGACTCAGCAGGTGGGGTGGGGGAAGAAGCAGGCTGTGGAAAGACAGAAACATAATAACAAATATTTGTATGAAGAAAAAGGTCACTTCTGCCCTGAAGAAGATCCTGGTAGGATTGAAAGCTAGGCTCCTGTGAGTACCGACTCTCATAATATTTATATGGCGCTTATTCCATTCCCTTTGAGATTATAAAATTCCCATAGACTTTGTAAATGGCCCGTCTGGTTTCCGTAAGGAACAGGTTTATACAGATGATTCTAAATGTGACTAACTTTATATGTGACTTGGTGATGCCTAAAATAAAAATACTAAGTGTACATACAAACAAGTCAACAAAAATAATATTTACTGGTGTTGTAGTTAAGTCTGGCCTAAAAGCTGTTTTTCAGTAGACTCGGACTCTGACCTAGTTTGAAATAATCTTCAAAATTGAAGGAGGCAGACTTAGTCATTTGCATGATTAACCCCTTTAGGTCTGGTCCCGGAAAACACTCGGTCAGGGGTCTATGGAGAATACATGTTATAGCAAAATCAATTAGTCCTGAATGGGTTAAATATAATTGTAAAGTTTCTGAGTCATCAAGGTTATACAGGGTGCTGGAATTGACAAAGAGGAGCCATGTTTAACATGCCCACCGGGCCCACTATTTTGATGAAAACTGACATCCCTGGTAAAATATAATGGCTGAATTCTCATCCGTGGCACAACTTTAGTCCAGGATTAACTTTGTTTAAAGTACCTAAATTACTGGTAAATGATCAAACGGCTTCACACATTTGAAATTGTCTTAAGGTACACTTAAAGTCATACCTGTAAAGTGTCAGATATTGCACAAAATGACATTTGAGACTTCAATCCTATATCAATATCATTGTAAAATACAATTGAAAGATTTGTGAAAGTTTGAAAGAAAACGAACACTGTTTACCTAGTGAAAAAAACGAATATTGAGTTCATATTTTATCACCGAATACTGATGGTCTGCCATACATTTGTCGCAGTAATGAATGATCTGTTTGAGATATTCGCACCCATGTATGTTTACACACGTAGTACAGAATTCATGGAATTTGAAGTCGCTCGGCTCAAAGTTCAATCTCCGGAATGTTCTCACACATGCTGCATGCGGACGTTCTCAGCTAGGACAATTGTACTTTTTATCAAAAGCGTTAATCAACGTGATTGAAATAAAAGATTTAAATGATAATTATCTTCATACTAAAGGGACATTTGAAAAAATCAAACCCTATTTTATTCTTCTTTTACCATAAGCTAAACAACACGGTAGAAGAGAAACGAGGAAGCTCCAAGTAATTTTCGTGGATTTGGACACATTACAGGTATGACTTTAACTCCTTATTATCCCTTTGGCAAAGCTCTTCTTTGGGGTTAGGATGGAGGTGGTGAAGGGGGGTGGGGCCAGCACACTCCTGGCTTTCTTTGCACTGCTGGCATTTGATTGACCTAGCTTTAAATTGCAACTCTTCATATGCAGTTCCTTTCAACTTAAAAGGTTATTTCTAATTGAGAAAATTATATTTGATGTCAACTCGAATTTAAACGCAATATATACTTACAGCAGGTGACTGAAAGGCGGACAGCTTTGACTTTGTTGACGAGCCAATAGATGGGGTACCGAAGGTCTTCTTGGGGGGTGGGGTGGCGGTGTGGGAGGGTGTCAAGGGGGGCGGGGCGAGGACGCTCCTGACTTTCTTTGCGCTGCCACCAGGCGTGGCAGCATTGGTGGTCGAGCCCCTCTTCCTCTTTCTGGCTTTCTGTGCGAATACCCAAACAAAATGACAGAAATAAAGAGACATTCCTTTTAAAAAATATATATATTACAGAATGCAACATTAGTATTTACCCATCGAGGACTGGTCCAGAAAATACCCGGGCTAGGGTCTATGGAGAATACATGAAATAGCAAAATCAGTCAGTCCTTAACGGGTTAATATCAATGTGGTATCATTTATATAGTTCTTGACACTGATGGCAGGGTTGGTGGTAGAATCATGAACCACTCTACCTCTTTCCTACACATTTAAAGAGAACAAACATTATTTTGAGTTTGGTAGTTGCAACTTTTGATATTTTTGACATGAAGAGGATATAAATGTTTCTGGGTTACATCTATAATTTATGTAAACCTACTGTAAATGTACAAATCTGAATGCACTCTGAGCATTAATTCATTGGTTAAAGTCTAGTTGGGTTGTTCAAACAGTCTTCCACAGACACCATTGATTGACTTCTTTGAGAGTATAATCTTTGCAAAGGAGGTCAGGGCGTACCTTTGGTGTTTCAGGGTCCGACTCAGTCTCAGATTCTAAGATGTTTTTCTCATCCTCCCCACTGCTTCCTTCCTCCTCCGACTCATCATCACTGCCAGGTTTGAACTCATCTCCTGGAATTGAAAAGCGGTGATAAAATTAACACTTTTACATTAAAAACTAGATGGATCTTCGACTGCACGCAGTCAAAAATGATGCCTCCGCCATTATGCAATTTATTTATATCAAGCCCAAATCAACATGTACACTGAATTAATTCTGTCAACTCAATTTTGATGGTACTCTGTCTTTTAGATCTTGACTTATCACAATTATGAGCTATATATATATAAGTGACCTTGACCTTTGCTCCCTAAGATACATTCAGGTATCAAGTTGGATTGAAATCTGATATTCAGTTCTTGAGATTTCCAATCACAAGCTACTTTTACATATAATGAGCCCTGTGACCTTTGACCTTCGTTACAGAGGCATAAAAACAGTCAGCGTCCTTCTCGCTCAATTTGGCCCAAAAGACATCGCCCATCTCTGATCCTGTAGCCCTAGGCAACATGTCTTCTATTAGTAGTGCCAGTTACAGAAGGAGGCAAGTCCTCTGGTAACTACATGTATGTGAGTTTAAATTTCCATTCCACTCACAAAATGATGAGAAGGTAGCATTTTAATAGTCTTTGGTATGACCCAGTCAGGATTCAAATCTGGGACCTCCGTTGCATGAGGTGGACAATCCAACCACTAAGCCACTATGTTAGCAATTGAAGTGTTGATTATTTTGATTATTTTGATAGTAGACGTTGGTCTACGTTGGTACGTTGGTCATTTTCAAATGTTTAATTTTGAAATAAATCTTTCATTTCTGTACATATGTTTTTCATAGTAATAGCACGAGTTGCCAATTTGATGATGAAAGTAGTGATCAGCTTTGAATTAAAATGCCACTCTATTCATGGAAGCTATCTTTTTATCAGACAAAATTACCTGAACTGTCACTGTCAAGTGCGACCATGATCCTTCTCCTCTTCTGTTGGTTTCCCTTGGCCTTCCTGGCTGCAGCCCTGGGCTTGCGTTTGCCGCTGATCACCTCATCTTCACTACCACTGCCGCTACTAGACTCTGCCTCATCTGTGGATCAAACAAATTTAAAGGGATCTAGTAACATTGTCCAAATCCTCAAAATTAAATTGGAATTCTAACGGTTCCCTCATACCGAATTAATAGAAGCATCGAACAGATTTGTTTTTTTCTTCTTCAAATTTCCCTTTCGTTAAAAAAGATATACGATTGAAGTGTTCAGATGTTAAAACTATCCGCTGGTTAGTCATAACCGTGTACAAAGTCAGTGCAATGAGTTAGTGAATATCACTTTGCATTTTTGCTCATTACTCAACCATATAACGTCCATTTAACTTGAAATTTTCACACAATACGCAGTGGACATATCAGGCAACAATATACAATGTATCAACCATTCATCATTTGTGCACATGTCAACAAAGTTACTAGATCCCTTTAAGACAGCTAATCTTCGTAAGCAGGGCTCAACAATAACGCTGGCCAAAAGGGTACACTTTCAGTCAGTCCATCCATTAAATCAATCGATCACTTTAAGTCAGTCAGTCAATCAATCATTCAATCCCCTACCATCACTTTCATTTCCGTAATGTCTTCATCCTCCTCATCCTCATCTGAAGTAGGATTCTGACAAACCTCTAAACTTATCAATCAATCTATCAATCAAATCCATCAATTCAAAAATAATTTTTAGCAAATTACTGGTCTACCGTTTTATCAATACCCTACCATCACTCTTCATCTCCATCGTATCATCCTCCTCTTCTTCCTCATCCTCGTCTGAAGTTGGCACCTGAGCGACCACCAGATCCAGCCTCTCTTCTTTGCCCTTCTTGAGCGCATCATCTGCCTGCTCCATCCCCCTCCTGACGTCAGGTTTGATGGTGTGAAACCTCCCACCTAGCTGGCAGCATTCCTTGGAACGGCTCCCGTTGTAAACATCCACACATCTTAATTTAAAGACAAGAAAAGAACCAAGACATGAAAGTGATTAAAGATAGTGTTAACAAATTTCATAAACACTTCATTTAACAGGGTTGTAAAGCCCAAGCTATTTTAGCGTTCATAGGCCCAAGGATTAGCCTGCTCCACCCCCCTCCTGATGTCAGGTTTGACCGTGTGAAACCGTCCTCCCAGCTGGCACTCCTTGGAATGGCTCCCATTGAACAATTACGATTGAAAAAGTAACAAACAAACATTTGTTATCTCTTCAACTAATAATGCATTGCAAGTAATTATTTTTTACCATGTGGCCAAATAAAAACAAAATTTTTAAAATTCTAGAGGCCCAAAACATGAATCTGGTGGCCCCAAACAAAGAAAAACATAACACATAAATTTGTGATATTTAGTTGCCCATTTTTAAGCATCAATGAAATTAATTGGCCTGCGCATATTTTCGAGCATTGAATAATGTAAAGGAAAGAATTTTAGTGATGAATGAGGACTACCAAATATGATGCATACGACAAATTAAAATATACTGCAGATTATATCAAGAATTGTTGCTTCTCCTAACTTCTAATTTGCCTTTGAGCCAAGTAGTAGCCTATAATTAATTTATTCCAGGCTTACTTTGAATTGATCCATGCACGGCTGGGCGGTTCGTCAAAGAACTGAACGTGCACAAAGTCCTTTCTACCGTCTTTCTTGGTGCACTTGTTGAGTGTGGGGTGGTTACAGACCAGGCTGGGCCACCAGGGGTAGCCTTCGAGCTTGGCCCAGATCAGGTCCCCCGCAGTGTACTCTGCAGCTTCTACGATTGAAGAAATGGAACAAAACAACAAATAAAACTAGTAATATGAACAACACAGGTCAGAGTGGTTTGTCAAGAAACTGAACGTGCACAAAGTCCTTTCTACCGTCTCTCTTCGTGCACTTCTTGAGTGTGGGGTGGTTACAGACAAGGCTGGGCCACCAGGGGTAGCCTTCTAGCTTAGCCCAGCTCAGGTCCCCCGGAGTGTACTCTGCAGCTTCTAGAGACAATGAAACAAATGGGAAAAAACAAGAAACAATATAGCATTAACATTAACAACACAGGTCTAGACGGTTTGTCAAAGACAAAGAACTGAACGTGCACTAAATGTTTCCTTCCATCTCTCTTGGTGTCCTTGTTGAGGGTGGGATGGTTACACACCAGACTGGGTCACCAAGCTTGCATGACTAAAAGATGTGGCCGTGAACGTGGTACACTGCACATCTACCAAAGTACATGGTCCAGTCAGCTGGACCATTTACAAGCAGGAGACAAGATTGCCCATTCATACACTGCACCGTTCAATAGTTGAACGCTGTGTTTTAGGACGCATCGGTAAGGAAAACGGACGGGAAATAATAATTTTTTTTTTACATTTTGCGGTCTTCAAAACAACAGTCGGTAATTATTATCAAAGAATATGAATTGTGGATCACATAAACAAATTTTTTTGTTGCATTTGCTGGTAAATGGAGGGAGGAATCGGCCAACAACAAAATGTTTTTGTGTTGGATAGTGCAGCAGGCGGAAGAGGTTGATCTCCACACAATGCTATTGTAACGCAGCTGTGTGTGGTACACTGTAGCTGTCACTGCTGGTAGAGAATTTTGTCTAATATAATTGCAAATTATAATAAATAATAGTAATGCTAACGAGTAACGTGGCGTTTTCAGGGCTGAACTGTAACTATGATCAGCTCTGTGCGTAGCACAGAGCTGTGAATTACTGACGATCGAAATGGTGTAGCGTTTTTGCGATGAGGTGTTTTTATCACCTTTAATTATAATTTTTTTGTATTTGGTTAACCTTTTCTAGAGCACAAAAGTGCGTTTTATCTGCGCGCTACATATAAATTATATGAAAAGAATAATAACTTACCTCAAATTGATGATTAATCCCAAACGGCTTCGCACAAATATTCGAAATTGTCCTGTCGCCTCAAAAGTCATCGGCAATGCATGCTGGGATATATAGGCGAGGTTTTATTCCGGCTCCGCGCGTAAGTGGCGATCGGTTGACTAATACATATAAGCCAGGCCACTGTACTCAATGTTAACCTAACCGCCTGGCATATACATCGCTCGAAATCTTGCAGGAACATGTTTGTAGATGGGCGATGAGGTGTTTTATCCTCTTTAAGCAGATTTTTTTAAAATTTTGTTTACTTGTACTGCACCCTAAAATACCTATGTACGACGGCGCTACACAAAATTGCTATAAAAAGAATGATAACTTACCTCAAATTGATTATTTATGTCGATCGTCCTTGTTAGAATCCGGCTTTTTTTTTTCGATCCGTCGGCATCGCACAGCTGGATTCTAACAAGGACAATCGACATAAATAATCAATTTGAGGTAGGTTATCATTGTTTTTATAGCAATTTTGTGTAGCGCCGTCGTACATAGGTATTTTAGGGTGCAGTACAAGTAAACAAAATTAAAAAAAAATCTGCTTAAAGAGGATAAAACACCTCATCGCCCATCTACAAACATGTTCCTGCAAGATTTCGAGCGATGTATATGCCAGGCGGTTAGGTTAACATTGAGTACATCTTGGCTCGTACGCCAAAGTTTGACCTGCGACCTCACGCATGCGCACTGTGGACACAAATTCGGATACCATTTTGGAATTTTTGCTTCTTACCACAATCTGGACGATAAAAACCTAATTTTGTGAATTAATACACCGAATGGAGCCTCATGTATCAAGACAGTGGACCATTGATGTCCATGGATAACATCCGTCGTAAGTATAAAACCAGATATAAATTGTATAGTATCTATAATACTATTTTTACCAATAATTGTTACGACCGATACACCTAACACACACTTCAATATGCCAGACTCTGTGCTACGCACAGAGTCTGGTTAGGCTAGGCTGAACTGAAGACTTCAGTGAAGTCCAGCTAGTCACTGTACTGTCATACAATACACACTTAAGAAGTAAACATACACAATAGGCATCATTTTATTTTCATCCAGTAAAAAAAAAGAGAAACTGTAAAGAATTTAATTGTAATTTTAATGTGAATTGACATGAAAACATTTTGACAGTAGAATCATTTGCATATCTCAGGAATATCAATATGACACTTGACAGTTGATCATCAATTATCAACAGTATCACTTGATTTAATTAACACATTTAAGTAAACTGTAGGCAAATGAAAAATGAAATCAAGATTAACTAACATAATTTCATGTATGTCAACAACAACTTCATCTTCAAATCAAATTCAAAATCAAATTCAAAATCAAATTCTCACTCGTTTTTGCTGGAGGACTCGATTTGCCATTTTCCTTCGCATTTTCCTTTGGCGACTGTGATTTCTTCTTCTCGGCCGTCTCCCCTGCTACAGGAGACGTTTTGTCCGATGGCTTTGGGGGTAATTTCTTGAAATACGAAAATAAAGTTGCCATTTTCCCTCCCTTCGCTTCGGCTTGCGTCTTCAGTCTTCACACGGTTGGTCACGGATGGCACGTACCAGCGGGACTGGACGGACGCTTGTCGGGGAAGTTCTGGCTGCGTGTCGTTGGATAAAGAGCCTCGGAATCGAGCTGCAGCGCTGATGCAAATTGCCTGCATGCATGCAACATGTGTCAGCCACTCACAGCGCGACGGAGGTTCCCGCGCGAGGGACCGAAAACAATAACACAGTAAAGTGAGACGAGAAAAGAGCATGCGCAGTCATGTACGACCCCGCAACGACCCTGGCGATTTGGATTGATCTCCAATTTAAGTGTCAAATCTCAATTTAGTAAAGAATCAAGAGAATAAAGTACATGAATGATTACAGAAGAAATAAATACATAGAATAGGCCCTACTATGTATTTGTTTTCAAAAATATCATTTTTAAAGGGGTAGTTTAGTTTTGGTAGAGAGGGCACTGCACATCACAATTTTTTTGTGAGATAATGAAAAACTGAGTGTCGAATTTCAGAGAACATGCAATTTTAATGGCAGAATAAACTTTATTTGGTCAAAATCGGTACACAAACGGCTGAAATATCAATAAATATATTTGATCTTATGATTATTTGGGGCCCAAATAATTAGTTGATTTTTTCAAAAAAAAAAAAAATGCTTACACTTTTTCAAAAATTGTCAAAAGCGTTTTTTAAATAGTTGTTGATGATCTATCTACTTAAGCTTAATCATTATTTCAATAGAACATCACATGCATTATTTTTTATGAAAAATGGTTGAAACCAATGCCTTTTTAGAAAGCGCCCTCTTGTGTTTTAATGGCTCTTTTTGAACGATAACAGGCTTTTTACTTAGTCGTTTGTAATTTTGTATACCTTTCGAGCATGGTGGAGTTATAACTATTAGTTTGTAATGTTACTGTCCAGGTTTGGTTGCTAAAGTTCAGCCTTACCAAAACTGTACTACCCATTTTTAAAATAAATTTATTGCCAAATTATGGAAGAAGTGTATTTTTATTTTTCCGGGGGGGGGGGGGGGGGGGGGGGGCACGGGAAGTTTACGATTGACGCCCCCTTTCTTGCCCTTTGCCTCTCTGCAATGGGGTATATACGGACGCATGTATAGGTCGTTTTTTCCCCCAGGGGGCTGAGGTCTTTTGCCCGAATAATTATCCTCTCCTCTTTTCACCTGAAAAGCAAAACAAAAACAAACACAAAATTGCCTAAGTAAATAACATGATTCTGTCCGAAACAAAATACAGGGTGTTTATGAAAAAAGCGGAACCCAACTTCCACCCGCAATATTTTATTTAATAAACATAATTATATTTATTGCAATATGGCATATCAAAGGTCAATTCATACTCTTTCGTTTGATACCAAATATGTTGTGATAACGTCATGCATGATTGAATAAAACCTTTTTAAACAGGGTTATGCAAAAAGTACTTTGCGCACGAGAGTAGAAACTAATTGTTAAATGCAGTGTAAATAATGAAACAGTAGACAAAGTCAAGTGACATTTCATGATGTTTCTTGATTCATAGTTTGACATTTTATTCAACTTTGAGAAGAGTTGAGGGTCCAAAATCATCCCCAATGTCCTACCACATGACCCCCATGTCTGTCCGCACAGGTTTGTGCTCGTGTTTAGTGGTCAGTTGCTTGGTCAGGCAAGGAACTGATTAAAAAAGTATCTCCATGTTCAGTTATTTACGGAACAAAAGGATTACAAGACAAAAGAACACAAGGAGAGGTTTGAATGAATGACCATCAGCCCGTGTTGATGAATAGATCTAAATCTTGTGCGCAAAGCAATTTTAACATTGCTCGTTTAAAATGCCTGCAATTCGATAACTACAAGACCAATTATGACAAAAGTGGTATCAAATGAAAGAATAATAAATCATCTTTAAGATGATATATTGCAATAAACATAACTATGTTTACTTCATAAGATATTGCTGGTGGAAGGTGGGTTCCGCTTTTTTATAAACACTCTGTATATCGGAGTTTGCCCAAATATAACATGAATTTGCCCGAATATGACATGGTTTTGCCCGAATATGGCCGGTGTCAAAACTTCCGTGATGGGTGGGGGCTGCAGTTCCCCAGCCCCCCGCCCATAATTTTATACGCCTAATATGCCTCTCTATTCATCACTCCATTTCGCCTGCGAGTTTTCTTCCAAACCTGCATGGGCTTCATGGCCATGCACCTGTGGATAGCCGCTAACCAGGGCAAATAATGAATAAGAAAGGAAGATTTTTATTTGGGATCCAACCATGTATTAATTACAGCGTATTAATCTTTTGGGGTTTTGTAGAAAAAATGAACGATTATTACATCAAATGAGAATGGGAAAATGTAAACTAAATTTTTAGTATAATGAGCATGAAACAGGTCCTTGTGATTATTGTTTGGAAATTGAAACAATTGTACATTATTTAATTGATTGTAAGAATACGAGAGAAATAAATTGTTTTTAATACGGTTGAAAGTAAAACAAACGAGACTGAATTTATTGGGGAAAGAAGATCATTTGCAGCCTGTGATGGCCTTTATAAAAGCCATAGATAAATATTATTTATTGTAGTTGGTGATTTATAAATGATTTAGTTAATGTACTATAAAGGTGTTTGTCTCTCTCCGTCCTCGGGAAGAAGGAGGGGAAAAGTAGGACCATAATTTGCACTGCACATCTAATATGTATAATCATACTTGCACCCTATTCACGGTCGACACCTAAGTAAATTATTGTTTGCTTGCACCATCGGACTAACTCTTGAGGAGCAATATAAGATTATTGGTGAAAGCAAAAAGTAAACAGCGCCATCTTATGATCACCAAATAATAACTTTTCATTTTTAGATTGGACACGACAACCTATAAACCAACAACAACAACAACCAATAACATTAGACCACCAAAAGTCCCGAGGGTCACTCCCAACATGACTGGCCTACGCATCCAAAAAAGGCGTCGAAAGGTATCGATTCAGCTATACGGCGTCGTCGACGTTTTCCTTAAAAAGGGAGTGGCTTTCAGTACTCAAAATCACAAAAATGTACTTTTTCAGGTGCATTTTGCGGGTAGGTATTCAAAGCATTATACGCCATTTAGGGGTGTAAACTTCCGATGGTGCGATACGCCATTTAGGGTCCATTTCAGAGGTTGATGGACACGGTCGGGTAGCACATTGGAATTAAAGTGACCCCCTGGGCCAAAAGTAAGATGGAAAAACCACTCACCTGTCACCTGTCTATATGAGTGACAAATGCACCGTTTACCCCCTTGAGTGGTCACTATTTTACAGGATTTATTGTATTTTTTCAAATCTTCATTTGCTCTCCTATCGGTAAATCACCGATGAACCGATGTTTATTCTTAATTTTTACTTGGATATTACAATTAATTTACAATGCTTCAAAATAATTCTTTGAGGAAAGACCTTATTCTGCCTATCCCAAACACTCTGTCATATAGTTATTGCCATTGTAATTTGTATCACTATTTTGTTTGATCTCATTCTGTATTTTGTATGTTTTTTAAATGTATAATTATTATGAAGAGTGTTGAATAAATTTGAATTTAAAACGAATTTGTACACTTACGTAATTGATTTCTTTATCATTACGGCCGTCAAACTTATTTGGTTATTATTAAAGCTTTTTCGTTATTGATCACTTCTAAAATATCCTATATAAAAAGGGCTCTTTAAAAGAATTAAAACACGCACAAACAAACACACATACCATACACACACGCACACATATAATTCACACACGGCACACACACACACACAAACACACACACACACACTTATGCACACACGCAAACAAAATGGTATACAGAAACGCACCAAAAGTTCAATGTATACACACACATCATTTTGTACATACCGTGCACACAAACAAAATCGAAACGAAATGAGTGATGCAGTTAGGTCGAACTGATTGGGAGGGGGAGGGGGGGGGGGGGGTGGCGGTGGGGGCGCACGATTTGGACCATATACTATACTTTTCTTAATTGTGGAAAGGATTTCCCCTTTAATGATTTTGAAGAGGTCTAGTAACTTTGTTGGCATGTGCAAAAAGTGATGAATGGTTGATACAATCATGCATTATTGTTGTGATCTGATATATATCCACTTATTAATTTGTGAAAATGTAACGTTGATTGGATGTTATATATACGGCCGAGTAATACGCGAAATACAAAGCGATATATTCATTTCACTGATTTTGTACATGGTTATGACTATCCAGTGGATATTTAAAATCCGAACACTTCAATCGTAAATATATCTCTTTAACGAAAGGGAAATTTGAAAAACCAAAATCTGTCCATGCTTATATTGTTTATACGAATACAACAACCATGAGAGAACCACTAGATATCCAAATAAGTTTTGAGGATTTGAACAATGTTACTAGATCCCTTTAATCGTTTTCTGGAAAATTATTTGCCCCTACACGCGGCGCTACGCCGATGGAAATTAAATGACAATAAAAAAAAAAACAAGAAAATCACAAAAAGCGACCACAAAATATTCAACAAGTCGTCAAAGCACACTATTGATATTTAGTACTTCCTTTGGTGAGTAGCTTACTGAAAATATGATGATTGTAATTTTCAAGATAACTAATAAACCCCTCAAAATAAGTTCCACAATTCAAGTTTGAGCATTAATCGTTAATAATCTAGTCACTTAAAGGGATAGTTGAGTTTTGGTAGAGAGGGCGCTAGACTACTTATGTTTGTGTAAGGTAATGAAAAACCGAGTGTAAAATTTGAAAGAGCATAATATTTAAATTATAAAATCATCTTTGTTTGATCAAAATCGGTTCAGAGACGGCTGAAATATCCATAAATATAACAATTTGTAATAAACCTGGGGCCCCAGGTTTATTAGAGAATTTTGAACCAGCCGTTAAAAATTCCAAATAATGCTTCCTCTTTTCAAAAAGTTACAAAATAGGTATCTAAATAGTTGTTGGTTATTTCTCTATCTAATCACTATTTCAACAAAGCATCACATGCACAATATTTTATTCAAAATGGTTGAAACCGATGAGTGTCTAGAGAGCGCCCTCTTACGTTGTAACGGCTCTTTTTGAATGATAACATGATCTTTACTACGTCATTTGTAATTTTGTGTTCCTTTCTAGTTATAACTATTAGTTTGTAATGTAATGATGCAGGTTTTGGTTACTAAAATTCAGTTTCACCAAAACTGTACTCTCCTTACCAGAACTCAACTATCCCTTTAAGTCAAATTTTAAATATAGCAACAGTTCAGAAAAGAGAAGCAGAATACACTATTGGCATTCATTCATGCATGACCGTGTCAACATTAAAAACACCCTATACCCTCTATTTATAAAGCAAAAGGAGATCTCACTAAACAAAGATATTAACATGATTCTTGTAGGATGATAATTAGTCACACAAGATATATGAAAGCTTAAACTTGAATATTATTGATGCAAAATACTGCTGTAAACTGCTTATCTACTTTAATAATGCCTGGGTAGTAAAATGAGAGCCAATATTTGGGCATACATTTTCGATCCTAGCAGATTCTTCTTCAGAGGCTAAATGACGATGAAACATACAAAACATGTTTTGTATGTTTCATCGTCATTTAGCCTCTGAAGAAGATTCTGCTAGGATCGAACATTTACGCCCGTATTGACTCTCACTTGAATATTATTGTGGAACTTATTTCGAGTTGTTATTCCATGACCAATCTAAAGAGATGTATACTTATAATTCTATATGGAAAACAAAGTTCTATAAATGTTGTTTCAATATTTACATAATACAATATATACAACAATCAATATCAGAATACAAGTATATACAAACTCAAATACTCTATATCACAAACTAACATAATATTGAAGTTCAAAATTAAAACAGAATACTCTGCTCTTAATACTAAACATTATAGGTTACATTACTTTTTAAAAAGTGAATACTGAACTCACACACTATACACGCTAGATATATACTAAAGGTAATATTTAATTCTGACGCATAGATTAAACTGAAATCACAAGTTTGAAAAGTTTTGCACATAATATTCAAAATGATGAGTGTATAATATGCAGTAAACGCACTAAAAGAGAATGCGTAAATGCTGGGTATGAATAAACACATTTCTAAAATCGAAAACAGTTTGACTGCATTACAATTGTTTTTTAATCGAAAACTGAACGTTGAAGGAAACAAACCCATAAAATCTCGGAAGTATACAACTGCTATGCATCCATGACTATATCACTAATCTACCTTTTAAAAAGCTAGAAATCAATCAATTAAGGTTAAACAAATGTTTTAAAAGAAAATGACACGAAGTAAATGTTTTTATTCTAATTAAGATATGTGTAAGCATGTTATTTAGAATTGTTATAACAATGATATATATATTTTTGAAATTATCTTAGACAACTATAACATGATTGACATCAACAAATGTTGACCCACACGCATGTACAAATATCAAACACACACACCCACACACACACACTCCTTAACAACTATATTGCAGAATTTATCTTTTCCACAGTCATACAAGTGTTACATTAAAACCCCAAAATATCAATAATACAATAGTGTAATAAGTTATAATATAGTCAATCATCATGACATATCCATTACATACAACCTCTAACTTTACCAGCATTGAACTTTAAAAAGTTGCTCGACACTATCATGATCAAAATCCAAAGTATTTAAAAAACACATTCGTTGAAAATATATAATAACAATATTCTTTCTCGTTTGAATACTGGCAGTTTCATTGTAGTAATTATTTCAATAACAGTATACAGTGACGATTTTCTCAACATGTAAAATATACGTTCGTTCTTTATAGATTTATATTATCTCTAAGCGCTTTACACAATAATTATTCCCCTGGTCATATAGGCTACATGTACAATGCCAGCCCGCACAAAATATGTACACCCCTCCCTTGGGAGCATTTCTTCCTTGAAGTGGCTCATGAATGATGAACACGAAAGGAGTAATAATACCAACTAACTATATAGGATAAGTTAGATTCTGCCGCGCAAATGTCAACACTGGCATCATAATATTGATTATCTAGGATAGTTCCAAGCTGTTCTGTTCATACAGGCGTCGTAGAAAGTTTATTCTCTTTAGTCTCCTCCTCCTTGGTATCGATGATGAGTTTCTGCTCGTGAACTTTGACCTCCTCCATCGCCTCTTACGCCGCAAATACGTCGACACTGACGTCATAATTGATTAATTAGATTAAGAAGGTATCTATAGTTTCAAGCTGTTCTGTTCATTATACAGGCGTCATAGAATGTTTATAATTTTTAGTCTCCTCCGTGTCCTTAGAATCGATGATGAGCTTTTGCTCGTGAACTTTAACCTCTACCGCCGCACAAACGTCGACACTGACGTCATAATTAATTAATTAGATTTAGAAGGTATCTATAGTTCCAGACTGTTCTGTTCATTATACAGGTGTCGTAGAAAGCTTATCCTCTTTTGTCTCCTCCGTGTCCTTAGTATTAATGATGAGTTTTTGCTCTTGAACTTTGACCTCCTCGACCGCCTCGCATACGTCAACGCTGACGTCATCCTTGATGCACCTCTGACCGCTGGAGTGTGTGGTGGTGCGCGTCACGAGTTTGGAACACTGCTCACGGACTCTGTGTAAAGAAAAAGGGGAAAGAGAGATAAATAATAATACAAAATTAATAGTAAAAATATTACAATGAGAGATATATAACTTAGCAAAAATGATTGGTGCCTGTTTGCGCGTCACGAGTTTGGAACACTGCTCCCAGAGTGACCCGGGCTCTGCATAAAGAAAAGGGGAAAGAGAGATACATAATAATACATAATTAATAGTAAAACAATTTTACAATAAGAGATATTATGTTACTTAGCAACAATGATCGGTGATGCAACTCTGTTTGCAGTGTGTGGTGAGCGTTACGAGCTTGGAATGCTGCTCCCGAACTGCGTAATGAAAAGGAAATATGATAACTTTAAAATTTTCATGAAAAATACGTACTAAAATAACACAGAATAAGACATTCTAAAAAAAGATAATCAACTTTGTATATAAATCGGTGTCAAGCTATGTCCGCTCAGATGTGTGATGCGCGTCAGGAACTGTTTAGAGGGACCATTCCCGGACTAGATTCGTTCGAAAAGATCAAGAAAAAAATAGGAATTAGTTGATGAATAAGGTTATTAAGTTAATATGAAATTGAACATGTTAACAAAGAAAAGAACAATACCCAACTAAGATAAAGTGAGTCGCTCTGCAGTCTGCATGAACTTGAATCCAGGATGATACAAATATGGAGCTTTCAACCAAAAGGCGCTAAATCCACTCTTTCAACTTCCGAGGAAAACAGGTTTTTTTTTGTCCCACTTTGTACACGTGCATATGGGAATATGAAAATTGAACTTTTGTATATTTTGATTTTGAGTGAGTTATTTGTCGTAAAATGTGGATTCCTAGATAGCTACGTAGATTATACATGTACATATATCGTTAACTCAATTTTTATGGAAAGTGGATGTAGCGCTTTTGGAAGTGAGCTCTTCATATTTTAATAAGGAGATATACCAACAAAATGCGTGGCGTAAATCCTCTCCCACACTCGTTATCCAATACATTTTAAATTCAGAATGCTATAAATATACATTTGTAAAATATCAGCGTCTTCCCTTTCTCTATTTCACCGTGAACCTAGGTAGGTCCATGGTTCCACGAACCTTCGGTCTACTGAACATACCCCCTATGATGGAGTTGGCAGAGCGTGTCTCGGATTTGGGACACCTTTCCAGAACTCCATTCATATATTTCTTGCATTTCTAGTACACATAAACCAAAATACCTCGAAATAATATTCTTTGTACAATAAGTGAAAATGAAATAAAGATGATTATTTAGATTGTATGTTTTGATTTAATGTTTATCACGTGCAATTCAGCTTGTTTGCTGCCATGTGTTCAATATAAATACCATGAATAAATACATAAAAATACCCCTTTTTAAAGACTTCAAGTATACTCAGATAAAGGTACTTAATTTTTTTCAAAATTTCTAATATACCTTTTTTCGATTTGCGCGATTTTTTGTTGTTCGCGAACACATGCGAAAATTGACCCTTTTTTCGCGAAATTTTGAAACAACATTTTTTTGGGGGGGGGGGGGGGTGGGGGGTGGGTGGGGGTGCGTACGGCACCCAACAAACCCCCCTGGCCATGGGCCTGCTAATGAGTACTTATCTTGTATATTATTAAGGCAGAACGTTCATGACCTCGAATATGACGGATGGCAAGTGGCACACAAAAGTTAAACAAATATTATATCAATATGTTGGTTTTAAGGGGCACGTCGCATTCGTTTTAAATGAAAACCTCGTATAATTAAAGGTTACTTAAATTTGAATATAAAAACACAATTTTATGACCGGGTAGAGAGCAACAATGCAAAGTGACATTCGCTAACCAATGGAATCGACTTTGTATACACAGTTGAAAGTCTCCACTAGAAATGTTCATATCCGAGCGCGTCAACCATGCATAAATATGACGGAAAACCGAAATGTGTTCCATGCTTCTGTATATTTGGTTATATAGTTCAAATTGATTTTTGTGGATTTTGGTAATATTACTATAGATCCCTTTAAGACAGAGACAATCGAACAAGTGAAATGATTCAGACATATCGATGCAATGTCAGGAAATGTCAAGTCTATTTGGGTGACGATAAGGATTTAAGGATTCTCCCAGAGGAGGTTGGGGGCAAGCGTCTGATTTGTTCGTTTCTTTTTATTATTTGTTAAAGGGGTGTCTGGACTTCAATCAGGTCATCAAAGAAAGTTAAAAAACACACAATATGGCGCTTAGCTATAGCCCCGGTCACGTGCAGTATACGATTTTTTAAAACAAAACACACACACAGCCGACTCGACGCGATCCGACTGCTTTTCAGTCGGATTGAGTTAGTGTGTGTTGCCTCTCGACTCTGAATTTGCCAGTCGGAAGCCGGTCGGGACCGATTCAACATGATGAATCGGCTCCGACTGATCGGGTCCAACTCTATAGCCTGACTGATTAACAGTCGGATCAGGTTAAGTCGTCTCTGCGTGCGTTTGGCCTTTAGTCGTATGATTTCATGTGGACTACGACAGGAAGAAGGGAATAGGTAGAATTTATATGGGTCGTGTAAATATAGGTCAAGGCTGTCTACAGACCGTCGAAGACAGAGCTGACTCGGTCCGATCCGAAAGGTTTTTAGTTGGATCGAGTCAGTGCGAGTCAGTGCGCGTTGCCTCACGACTCCGATTGTGCCAGTCGGATGTCAGTTGAATCGGCTCCGACTGATCTAGCCCGATTCTAGCTTTAAGCCCTCCGCACACAGAGCCGAATCGACCCGATCCGACTGGTTTCAGTCGGTTCAGCTCAGTATACGTTGCCTCAGGACTCCTGTTTTGCCGGTCAAGAGCCAGTCGGAGAGCATTCGAGGCCGATTCAACATGTTGAATCTGCTACGACTGAGCGAAACTGACTCTAGCCTGACTGAAAACCAGTCGGATCGGGTCGAGTCGGCTTTGTGTGCGGAGGGCTTTACCCGAAAACCAGTCGGATTGGGTCGAGTCGGATTCGTAAACCAGACGTTGTAATATTATGCACACTGGTTCAGCGTTATGCAGTGCCCACAAACTAGCCTAGTTCAAAATAGCGATCCGCGATTAAGCATAATACATGCATAACGATCTTTAAGGTTGAAGGCATGATGAGCATGAATGCCAGAAATTAGTATAAAAAAAAACAGCACAGGCTGCATCCCTAAAGGGAAATCTCGCCTCCGTTATACGCCCACTCATGTGGACTTGTTTCAAATCACCATGGACAATTATTATTGTAAGGGGGTTATACAAAAAAACTCTTCAACATGTTCATAATTCCATATTCTGTTGCATCACTGAAATGTATCGTGATGAGACTGATATCAGGATACAGTAAATGGTACAGTGCGGCGAAAGAAAGCAACCAATAAATAAATAAATGGATAATTAAATAAATGAAAAGGTAAATGAATGAATAAATAAATAATTACATGACTACACAAATATCTACAAATAAATACATCAATTTTTAAGAAAGATATATTAAATACATATATACAAATGAATAACAAAGTAAATGCATCCTTATCAAGAGCCTAACCATGCTAACTGTAAAATAAAGTTGGTTTAATTAGGAATAATTCACAAGCAGAATTAGATAACTTACATATTAAACTTGTTCTTCCATAACCTGCACGTGCCCCTATTGCACGTAAAGGCAGTGAGTATGTAGACGCCCTGGAGACTGTTCAGCAGGATGAAGACGTACCACAGGACGGTGATGGCCGCCCATGCAGCGATGTACGCGAACAGCCACGTAAAACCCATCAAGAGAGCGATCTATGGAGAAGGAAATGAACAAGGTATTACAGTGGACTAAAACGCACTTAATAAAGGCGAACAAGTATTATATATGACCAGCCATGAATCTGAATGAGCTTGTGTAAAATTGCAAACGACCCGTAGACATTCAGACAATGGTAGAATGCTGAGTAGTATGAAGACATACCACAGGACAGTGATGGCCGCCCATGCAGCGATGTACGCGAACAGCCACGTAAAACCCATCAAGAGGGCGATCTGAAATAAGAGGTTGCATAGGATGGTTTGAACTATTATACGACGCATATTATATGTGCAAGATATTACATCTCCTAGAGTTAAGGTTCCTCAAGCATGTCATTGGTGTCTTTTGTAATTGTTGGCAACAGATCCTGCCAATTCGCAGATGTATATTTAACGTTAATCTTTCAAACATTCCCAAATCACTGGGTTAGTGAGTAAGACACTTGGGGGATCATGAGTGAACTGGTAGTAAAGGAGAATAGAAATAATAGTTCCACAAACCTTCAAGGACACCATCGTATCTCTCCTGCTCCTCTGTCTCCTCCGTGTATCTCCATCTAAGCCGCTAGTTGGCGCTCTTCTGGAAAGAAACCCACTGACGATATTCGTGAACATGGCGACGTTGACCAGCAGCGTCAGCCCAACGGGAACGCCGAAGGCTAGCAAGTTCGCCAGACCACCGGTGATCCAGCAACTCATGTGAGTCCCGTACTGAAAGTCTGCGTCGCTTGCAACATCCACGATGACACAAATGCTAACCACGAAAGCTGGCGCACCCCAACCGTACGCACAGTAGAAGAGAAACGTCTTTGAAACTGGGAATCTATTCGATATCCGCTGCCGCATTGAACCCTTGGTGCGGTTACCCAGGCTCTGCGAGAGGTGGAACGCGAGAACGTTTGTCCAGGTGAAGGCGCTAAGCCACGCGTAATGGAGAATGACAGCGATTGCTGTACAAATGCCGTCGTGCCGAGTCTCGCCAACACCGAACAGGAAGAGACTCTGTCCAGTAAAAAGCGAGACGATGAGCGACATTACCGTCTTCCCGGGCAGGTTCCGCATCGACGGGAAGACGAGGTAGGTCGCGAAGGTGATGAGCATGCTGATGAGGGACAGCCCGAGGCCGAAGCAGCTGACAATGATCTCGGCAGAGGAGAATTTGAAAATGGGAATGCGATCCTCGGCCACCGATGCGGAGATGTTGCTGAGGACGCCATGGCAGACTAACACAGTCCAGTTGGCCGTGATCTCGTACTGACCCGCCTCGATGATCTTCGCGGTGGGCAGGTACTTCAGTTGTTCACCGTCTCCGCCATCGCTCTGCGGCACCACGACGAAATCGCTGTACGGAGCCGCGTCGACCTGGCACGGCACGTGGTCGAGAGCGAGGCGATTACACGCCATCACGCGTTGCTGGGTATCGAGCGGGTTGGTGAAAGTAGCAGTATAGCTCGTCACGTAGATCAAGTTTCTGAGGATCTTGGCTTGATAGTTCACGCTAAGGTTGATCTTGCTTTGTGTCGCTTGAGTGTTGCCGCCACCATTAGAGGCAGAAATACTCGAGTTCATTGTGACGTCACGACATTTTCCATCCCCTATGAGGTCATGATGCAGCGACATGCACCCCTGCTGGAAATCCACGTTGATGGTGTTGCATGGCATTATCTGCGACTCCAACCGTGCATTAAATGTTGCCATCAGACCCAACAAGGACGTGGTGACCCGTGGGTGGCTGCCGTTCCTCGCGGTTATCGAGAAGTTTGCAACCCCACTGTCACTGTCCACGAGACAATCTCCAGTCACCTGACTGACACTGACGCTAGAGCGACCACCTGATGCGCACGTGAGCCACCAGTTTACCATCTCTGCGCATTCCCTCAAGGTGAAGCGAAACTTGTTGGCGATCTGAACATGAACTCGGACGTGCTTGGTAGCTTGAACGGCGGCGCAGGATGTAGGGATGGTAGACGGGATCTTGATACAATCGCCGTAGGGTGTCAGGTACCCCTTGGCGCAGTTCACGACGCGGCACTTCTCGCGAAATATATCGAAGATCTGATCCCGATTTGGACACGTTGGGAATCCGAGAGATCGCTCTCCCTCGTGGTTGATCATGTAATACTGCCCCTTCGAAAAATCCGCAACGACTCTCAGGGAATAAAACCTGATATCCAAAGGAACGTACCGGACTATATTGCATCTTACTTGGATTCCGAGATTGCATTGCGCACAGTACTTGTTTCCGTAGTATATCCCATTTGCAGTGATTACAGATTGGTACCTTTCACATAGAATGCGAACGCTCCGGTCAGCGTATGTGCTTGGACAACTGGACACCAATTCCGGGAAACAGCGTCGAAGTGGCTTCGCTTCCGTTGGTTCCGTGATGCTGACGTGGCAGTTTTGTGACGCCTGGCGTACCCAGTCTTTTGATTTATCGTTTGCCTCGCGAATCCTTGCGCCAGCGCTCGACATCCACCCCGGGGTGGTTGTCCAAACCTGAGTACTGTTGTATGAAGCATTGCAGTTCGTGAACTCCACGTTCCACGACTTCATGTCTACGAAACTCACGCGGTTGCATAGAGCGCAGAACATGTTCTTGTAGGTCACCATGTTGCGCACATCGTACACCGGGGTGCTCGTTAGGACGTCCCGACTGGTGCCTTCGCACATCTTTTGATAGTTCTTTGCGACGTCGGAAGACATGCTCTGGGGACAACTGGCCACCAAGTAGTACCCGTGTTGCATCATGTCCATCCGCCCCGCACTGATGACCTGCCACTTCCGGCGATCGATGTAGTTCGGGATTCCCATACAAGTAAACGACACTTCCGTCTCGTTTATCGTCGCAGAGGAATCCCAGGCCGCTCCTGGTGTGGTTCCCTGGCCGTGGTATTGTTGATATGTCGTCCTTGTGGTGCTCTCGTGCTGGTAGGCCGTACGAGAGCATTGCTGTGCGCGATCCTTGCAGCAGTCGTTAAAGTAGCTGCATTCGTCGTCACAGTAGCACAAGGGTGGACGACCTCTGGACTGGACGCTCCCGGGACAGTGTCCAACGCAGGTCTGCTCGGGGGTGCACGTCCCGCTAATGGAGCCAGGGAATCCTGTGAGAAGGGAAGGGAAAGACAAAAGTACAATACAAATGTTAATGACGTTGTCTCTCGTTTATATTGTTTTTAACATTAAACAGCCAGCAGGTTGTTGAAATCTGTACGGGTTATTTCTGAAGCAAAGTCCTTTGCAAACCTTCTCGGGATGCATGCCCCGTGTTGCATCCGTTGTATCCTGTATGAAAAAAAAAAAAAAAATAAATAAATAAAGATTTAGTGTAAAAAAATGCACTTTACTCGTCTCAAATCATATAATGACTTTTAAAAAGTCAATTTGAGTTTTCTGTCCATGTCGGAGATGGAATTCGAAAAAAAAAGTTTGGATAGCGGGGGTGGGGGGGGGGGGGGGGTGGGGTGGGTGGGTGGGGTGAGCTCTATCCAAATCTTATTTGGATGTTTGGATTTTTAAAACTTTGCAAGGCCCCTATACGTCAAACCTGTGTTAGCGGACACCTGCCTTTAGTAACCAACCTGCCTATGTTGGCCACCAAAATGTGACCCCTCGCAGAAATAAAAAACAAAACAAAGAACGATGTTATGGGATCTGTCTTTTTTCCCCTCAGGTGGTCAATATCATGGTCAAAATAGTATTTTTTCGGGAACAAACCATATTTTTTACTTTGGCTTTTTAAAAATATTTTACTATTTTCATTTTCAGCAAAATCAGCTAATGTTTGTTGCCCATTATTATAAAGGATGTAATTATTCGACTTCAGCACCCCCCCCCCCCCCCCCCCTACAAAAAAAAAATCATGGATGACATTATTTTCATTGGTCGGACCATAATTAGACCTTCCAATATTATTATCTGCTCATTATTATCATTATTTTGGTTTATTATTGTTAGGAAGGAAATGCATTCTTGAGTTTCTTCATGACTTTGCCTTAGCGGGTTAATGTTTAACCAGATACGTGCCAGAAGTGCCTCTTGTCAAAGTACTCATCATATGGAATCAGAACTATTGCTTTGTTGATAAGTATGGAATGAATTGTATAGACTTCTTGACTTCCTAGTTTACTTCCTACCAGATTTCCATTCATTGTATATTTATATTATGTTCTTAAGAACTGCGGTGGCAAGTGGATTATTAATTTCTTGCATTTTATGGTCGGACGGTACCGGAATACATGGGTGGCATGCGTGGTTGAAAATGGAAGATTATGTAGTTCTCGAGGGAGCGCGCGTGGGAGGACGGTAACAAACACAAACACGTGCGTAATGTGTGAAATTTAGCAAATCGCCCGTCATTTTTAATTATCTGAGTATAAAACTAAAAAGGTAAGAAATTAATAATCCACTTGTCCCTGTTCTAAAAAACACACAAATACAATGAACATACATTTGGTAAGAAGTCAAGTACAGTAGTCTATAAATTAATTCCATATACTTATCAACACAGCAATAGTTCTTATTCCATTGACAAGAGGCACTTATAGGATTAAGATTGTTTCATGTTCTGTTAGCCTTATCAGGTTAAACATTAACCCAATGAGGAAAAATCATGAAGAAACTCGAGAATGCATTTTCATGCTAAAAATAATAAAACAATATCAAGATAATGATAAGCAGATTTCAGAGGAGCAACGTATGTAGGGGGAAGAGGAACAAGTAAAGCCCGGCGCAGACAGAGCCGACTCGACCCGATCCGACTGGTTTTCAGTCAGGCTAGAGTCAGTTTCGCTCAGGCGGAGCCGATCCAACATGTTGAATCGGCCTCTAATGACCTTCAACTGGCTCTTGACTGGCAAAACCGGAGTCCTGAGGCAACGCATACTGAGTTAATCAGGCTGAAAACCAGTCGGATCGGGTCGAGTCGGCTCTGTCTGCGCCGGGCTTAAGTAAAGGGTGGAAGTAGATAGATGAGAGAAAGATAAACGATATTGTGCTGGATCAGGGAATAACAATTTATTTTGTGAAAATGGATTATGAACCTGAAATTTGAAACTTGAAAAAATAAAATGAGGGAGGGATAATGAGAATGAGATGCGTGGACGATTATTCTTCCTGCACATGCTTGGGGAATGCTTGAAATAATTTTCACTTGCTAACAACATTGAAGATTGTCATGCGTGGGAATGCTACACAGTGGATCGCCATTTTGAACTAGACGATACAATATTATAGTTTGTGCGAGCTGCACACTGTTAAAACGCTGTGTAAAAATGGTTGTTGAATCTTTTTATACAACTTTAGGTGTAGCATGAATAGTTGTAGAAAGAAGGGTTGTGTAAAGCGGCCATTGTTCAAGCGTTGTTGACAAGTGTTAAATCACGTGATAGTTTCGACCGCGAAATCACCGCGACAAACCCCTTTTGCCCCCCAGCAGACCCAGCAGTCAGTAGCGTGTTAGACTTATAACCCAAAGACCACCGGTTCGATTCCGACCTTGCCGTTTTTTAGTACAATCCTTTTTGTATTTGCTATTTCAACAACAGGGTTGTTGAAATTTATTCTAAACAACAGTTGTTGAAAAAATTAAAACAACAGTTGTGTAAACTTTACACAACTGGGGTTGTTGAATGTTTTCAACAACAGTTGGATGGTTCATGTGTTAAACAGCGGTTGTTGAAAATGTTCAACAAGTTGTTGAATTTGTTTACACAGCGTTTTAACAGTGCATAACACAGAACAAGTGTGCCTTGTGTACCGTGTGCAGGGCTTTCGCAAGATGGCACCGCGCATCTGATTGACGAACCCAAACCATCTTTAAATGATCTTCATCTCAATGTTTCGTTGCCTTAATCCCGTGATAAGACAGTACGGTTGAAATAAAAAGGTAGTGCGGATTGAGCCCCCGACGAAAATGTGTCCGTACTCTTATGTTTTAGACTGGGACATTAGCTAAGCGCTGCAGCGGACGTATAAGAGAATTCAAATACGAATTTCTTTTTGTATTTGTATTTATTTATTTACCGATTAGGAACAATAACTGTACATAATTCACTGTATATAAATAACATGATCACATCTGTTTTCTTCCAAACCTTGTCCAGATGGAAAAAAAACTGTTTAATAACTATATTTATTTGAAATTAATACCCATTATAATTTATGGCTGCCGAATAAAAAAGTAAAATATCAAAACCTCACACAGCTGGTACGATTTTTTTTTCTCAGTTTATCTAATGAACAGCAATCAACTACAATTTAGGGGGAGCTTAGATTGGCGTATATTCAAGGAATGGTCAAGTATGACATGGAAAGGAGGGCCGGGGGGGGGGGGGGGGGGGTGGTGGGGGTTAACGAAGTGAACATGGATTCATATGCGAGGTGCAACTTTCGCCAACAAGAAAAACAAACAAATAAAAGGTGCAGTGCATTTCTTTATCATCTCTCCCCACTGGTGAACAATGGTGAAGGAGTAGTATAGGAGAAGGGTGTGAATTTAACCACATGGTGGTGGGGATCGAGTGGTTGCCCCTTACACGGGCGTAGACATGTCATTGATACCCATTCAACTGGGGGGGGGGGGGGATGATCTATTCATTCATCCCCACCTGATGAATAGGTATTACGTAAGTCGCTACGCCCGTGGCCTCTTACCTCCCTTATAGTTACGCAACAGCCGTGTGCATATTATAGTTTGCAATTGAAACAAACCATCTATCAATATTTATAATCTATGTAAGGAAATTCCTTACATGTGACTCGAGGGCTGGACAAACTAAGAGTCGCGTAACTAGAGTAAAACTCAATTGAGAGGCGACAAGGGTTCGATCGGGAAGATGGGGGCAGTCTAAAAATTAAATATAACATTGTTATTATTCTGTCTATATTTTCTCTATATGGGGAGCAATAATTTGACCAAAACAAATTAGAAACATTAGGGAAAAGTTTTGGAAAAAATAACAGCATTAAATGTGACCCCCAATAACGTTGTGCCTCCAATCAATCCGAGCACGCTACGCCACTGTACATACACCACATGTGTGTATGTTTATATTTAAAGTCCCGGGGAATTCCCCTATACACGTGACCCAAGGGCCGGGCAATCCTGGATAGATACCGATCAATTTGTGTTGGACAGGAAATCTGCACCCCTATGGACAACATCCGCCTGCATGAAAAGAATATTATGACTTGATGAACTTGGCAGTCAGACATCGAATGAAAGTAGAAAGTATCAAGTTGATGGTCACGGTATATAAGCAGTAAGTCGGCCTCTCTGCAATGGATCGAAAATGGATATTAACAAAGGTGCGACAAGATTAGTTAATATAGAGGCCTCCACTAGACATGCTAGATAATGATAGACTTTTATTCATGGTACGGAAACCCCTCGATGATATTAGTATCTAGAGGTCTGGACTTCCGCCCAAAGAGACGAACTTGGCAGTCAGACATCGAATGAAAGTACTATACAGTATCAAGTTGATGGTCAATGTTATAGGAGAGGGCATCACTTGAAATAGATCGAAAATGGACATTAAAGAAGGTGCGTCAAGTAATAAGATAAAAGAGGTGTGAACCTGGCGGCCAGACATCACGAAGTAAAAGAATCTCACATTCACAATTAGTCACCCCGGTAAGTCAAGAATGGAGGCCCCGGAAATCACATGATCAGTATCGAAAATAGAACTAAATGAAAGTCCAGTGGCAGCGGTAAGGGGGGAATGCACGTGCCCCAACATTACCTGTGTGCCCCCAATATCAGACTGACTACGCCGGTGATGTCCCACCTTCCTTGTAATTTCGTGTAGCACATCAGTGGTGCCCCGTGTTTGGATTTCCGCCCCCCACGCTTTGAAATGCCTCGAAATAAAGCTTTTCTGAATGATGATTATGAAATAATTATCAAAGAGAAGACATAGAGGATGAATGCACTCCATTATAAAACCATCTTGCGCTTGTTGCAGTGGCGTAGGTAAGGGGTAGGACAAGGGGCGGTCGCCCTCGTTGGCAATTCTTGCCCCTCTTATTTGCCCCGTGAGATAAATGAATCCAAAATTACGTTACGCAATTTTCGCTGCATCTTTAATGGGAATAATTATTGCTCCCCCATTTTGCTGGACCCGTACCTCCACCCCTCTATACTGGCCCTGAACTGATCAAGCTAAGTGAAGACATTTATATTTGCCCCTCTAACAAAGAGAGGACAACATAGTGGTGACGAAAAATTGGCTAGACATCAACCGGAACTATCTCTTGTTGACAATGGTGCGGCAACATTGGTCAAGGGTAGGTGAAGACTATCTAGGCCCCTGGCAAAAAGGTTACATATATACTCCGCAAAAAAAGAAACTGGACACTTGTATACGTTGAAATAGTTCATATTAATGTACGATAAAGTGTACATGATCATATCAAATTAAGGGGAATTTAGTCCTCTACGTGCGGGGTATAACTTAAAGGTGTAATCGTTCATGCATGAAATGCCATGGTCAATTAACAACAGCAAGGTCTGTTTTCAAAAATAGCAAAACAATTTGAGGACCACACCATTCGACTGAAATGATAGTAAGCGTTTCACATAAAACAAGATGAGCGGGGCAAGTAAATTATGACATTATTCAACTTTATTGTTATGAACAAACTCTGGAAATACAAATTTGTCAATAAAACAGGGCCAGGTTATGAGAGCAATATCATACTGGTCTATTTCATGTGTCCCCTGCAATTTTAACCATATTTACCAAGAGAAATGTCATGTTAAAGACTGCCGAACAGTTTGAACAAGGGTGACTTCAGGTTTTGAAGATCCTTGGACTACGGTAGAATTCTTGAAAAGAATTTATACCATTTTCATGCTGAAATAAGGGCACAAACTCTGGTTTTGACTAATAAAGCTTTGCCATGGAATTCCCCATTTTGTTACTTTTGGATGAACATAACACCTATAACGTTCACAATTTGTCTTCATTTATACTCTTTATTGAGATGAAGATAGAAAAGGTCACATTTGTAATGAAAAATTATGCCATCTCATGAATATAGCGCTTTAGATAGTGCTTATCAACATTTATATAATAATAATAATAATAATAATACACAACATTTATTAGGCGCTTAATACTGATGTTTCTAAGCGCATTATTATTACCCTTGGTCATCAGGTACAGGTCAAACCCGCACAATTATCTTGCGCACCGTCTCAACTCCCTGGGGAGCATACTAGCCCAGCTACCCACCGGGTGCTGAAGGCTAATTAACACCTGACCAAGTACCCATTTATACTCCTGGGTAGAGAGCAGCAATTGTGGATTAATTGTCTTGCTGAAGGACAAACGGAGTGGGCAGGGTTTGAACTCGGGATCTCGAGATCAGAAAGCGCGCGCTCTACCGATCTTGCCACACCACGTCCACATATATGGTTGAGTGGATGTTCCATTTTTGCTATTTTTGAAAACAGACCTTGGTGTGGTTAATTGACCGTGACAAGTCATGCATGAATGATTTCATCTGGATTTTATGCGAATATTGAGGAGGGTAATTTTATCTTTAATTTGATATACAGTATCATATATCTTATCGTTAATGAATACGACATATTTGGTCTCATACAAGTGTCCAGTTTCTTTTTTGCGGAGTATATTATATATCGATGTGGATATCATGGGTTACTTGCTGACAAACGTCTTATATACCTTTGGAAATAGATAACTACTAGTGATGGTATTGGCCAGCCTCCAACCGGAAGTTCATCTTGTTGATGGGCCAACGCTGGTCAAGGGCAGGTGAATAATGTATGTATGTCCCTGGTAAAAGGGTAGCACAAAATACGTACATGTATTTGTTCTTGGTGAATGATGATCAAGGTACATTAAATAATAAAACCCTGGAAAAAATAACCAACTAGTTGAAGCTGTGATTGGCTATAGACATCAACCGAACTGATCTCACACTCACGTTCATGACATGATAGTCACGTTGACCATGGTCAAGGCAAGTCATACAAAAATGAAGACAACACGACAAATAAATTGGAACTTGATCCTTCTTGATAATCGAAGCGTAACGGAAATGCACTGAATTACACAATAAATATATAACTTGCATCTTCCTTTCTGTTCATCAACATGACCTTAACTATACGGAAAAGTAAAATGCACATGAAAGAACGATAACCTACTACTGGCTGTGATGGGTTTAGCAATACGGTGACAACGGTCAAAGACAGTTTCTCTACGACAATGGCCCCTACAAAATGGCAGCATGATAGATATGGAAATTTTAACTACTTATTAGTGATCGACGTATATACCTTGAATATAAATATGTACCTGGGAAAAAAAAAGATAATCTTCTAGTTATGATGGTTTTTGCTATTATATCAACTTAACTGAAACCATCTCACATTTACAATGGTCAGGTGGTGTGATACGAGTTAAAGAAATAGGCTCTTTGAAAATATAATATAGAACTTGGAACTATCTTTGACTTCTTGTTATTCGACGTAATAGAATATCATAATATGTACCTGGGAAAGTGATAATCTTATAGTTGTGATGGTCTTGGCTATATATATATGCATCAACTAAAACATAACACTTTGGCAACGGTCAAGGCAAGTGATTCGAAAGAAGAAAATGCCCCCTGAAAAAGGGCACATGATTGATTATAACTTGAATCGTAGGCTTAATTCCAGTTGATTGATGTGACGTTATGATATTAAGTACCTGGAAAAACTAGATAATATTCGTTGTGAAAGTATTGGCTAGGTATTTACTGAAATCACTCTCACATTTACAATGGTCAAGCAGAGTGATTCCAATGAAGAAACTGGCCCCTGGAATGCTGGGATAGGCAACATAATATTGGATTTAAATATATCCTTGGCTTCTTGATGATCGAAGTAACTTGAAAATAATATGGACCTGGGAAAAAGATAATCGAGTTGTGATGGTCTTGGCTAGACATCAACAAAAAATTATCTCACCTCGTCTATGGTCAAGGTATTAAATGATCAAAATGGCACTTGAGAAGACCTTAAAGGGAACCAACACCCAACAATAATATTATAATAAATGAAAGGTAATAATTTTAGAAATACATTCCACCAACAAGTTCAGAAAAAAAAGTTTCCAGACAAATTATATGATTGAACAATTTGTTCATGGGTCTGCAGAAGAAGACTATCTATTATCTAGGACATCCGCGTATTTAATTTAAAGCGGGGTATATTATTGGCCAAACAAGGGACAAGAGACAAACAGTATGAACGCACCCGTACACGTATTAATGGTCTTTAATGGCTCATTCTAAAAGATTTGGCAAGTTTGTGGCCCATATAAGGCATGTTGGTAAGATATTTCTTATCTTTTTAGGTATCGGCAAAACTTAAATTGAAAGAAATGGTCTCTTGATTCGTCCATAATCATTGATCTTTATAACTAATTTGGAGACACAGATTAGCCTTCAGCATGTTACAAAACGTTGATTATTGACTAGACAAGAGAATATGAACGCGTCCTATTTTCATTTTACCCAATGCGACATCATTGTCCTTCTTCGAATTTTCTATTCTGAAAATAGTTGAGCAGAAACAATGAACAATGAGTGGACATATGCCGCAAATAATAAATGCAATACAATAAAATAAAAGCAAATTAAATAAAATCGTAAATGAAATAATGATTCACAATTCCTCGTCCAGTTTCAGCAAAATTGACACATTAAAATCGGACCAATTTCCCAAAAATATTATTTTACTGTGACTAGTTTTATCATTATATTCCATCGACAACCATGCAAATATAAACGTGTTTCCCAAATATTATTTTGTCCTCCAAACTATAAAATACTTAGTGGCTAGTATTAGTACTCCTAACAATTTATGGCGGGCCTGCATAAATAGACTAGTTCTTTTGTCTTGGGATCATAATGAGTGCTTAAATATGTTTCTAGGTAACAGATGATAGTCGTCTTCTGCAGACCCAAGAACACATAATTTAACAATGAATTTTTCTTAAACCTATTTGAATTTAGGGATTTTATTAAGAAAGGAGGACGAAAAAGGAAACTCTTAAACACAGTAGAAATTAATTTTTGGATCTTGGTTCCCTTTTTTGCGCTGGTAAAGGAGTGCCTAAAAAAAGAATATATCACAGTAGCCAAGTAAGCATATTGAAAAAGGCCATATATGCCGTACCCTAGAACATGCATAGGATAAAGAGGATGTGTAGGCCCTATAAATGGTCGCGGAAAAGGACATTCCAATAAACTGTTATCTCATATTAAAATCTTTATTCTGCTAAATTCTGTTCAAATATAGAATTTGAAACTTACCAAGACTCTAACAACATTCAGAAGAAACAGAATGGTATAAGTGCGTGTATATACGCATAATTTAATACATGATGTGTTATGATATTATGCGACAAATTAAACGTGTGCGGTTAAATCATGTTAATGAAGGAATTGCTTTCGAATACGAGGATAATATTTCTTGTGAAATTTGTACCGAACAAATTTGGCTCTTTAAACGGAATAATGTTTCTCATGATAAATCTAAACCGAACAAATTTGGCACTTAAGTGAGGATATTTTAATTTGTGGAGGAGGAGATTATCTTTTCCCTTTCCCCACCCACGGCCACGTTAAAGGGGACCACCATGCAAAGAACATCACATAATTATATGTGTGTTGGTATTGTTGTGTTATATCAAATAGATGCCCAACATTTTGCAAAGGGTTGTGTAATACATAAACAATGCAATTAATTACCACTGTACTTAAGGAACCATTATGGCCTCATGGTTCCGTATGCGCCAAACGTTTGCGAGTGCGTCAATTCTATTCACGCGTACGTTTGGAAACAATTAGTCAGGGACGATGCATTCGTCCTATTATTCCGAAGGTTCGCTATTCCTAAAATGAAATCGGGTTCGTTCTTCCGAAGGTTCGTTTTTCCGAAGGTCCGTTATTCCGAGGGTTCTTTATTCCGAAGGTTCGCTATTCCTAAAATGAAATCGGGTTCGTTAATCCGAAAATGAATTTGGGTTTGTTATAATGCTATAATTTCATATAAAGAGATAAAATAAACTTAAATGTTTGATTGGTCTGGCCAAGGGAGGGAAAGGGGGAGGGGTATGCTTAATGCAGGCTGTAAATTAAATAAACAAAACACAAACTATAGTATTATAACAAGCCCGATTTAATTTTCGGAATAACGAACCCGATTTTATTTTCGGATCAACGAACCTTCGGAATAACGAACCTTCGGAATAACGAACCTTCGGAATAACGAACTTCGGAATAACGAACCTTCGGAATAACGAACCTTCGGAATAACGAACCTTCGGAATAACTGAACCTTCGGAATAACGAACCTTCGGAATAACGGACTGTAACCATTGTGGTATGGTGATGTATTTTCTCCAATTATATAATTTTCCTGGAAACATATTTTCTGAATTTTTCGGTGGAATGGACTAATGTAACCTTTTATTTATTAGAGTATTATTTTCGGGTGGTGTTACCCTTTAAGTCGACTTCATCATAATCATGTTGGCGTCGAGGATGTCATGCACGGCTGCATATTAGTCGAAGTCAGCATGGTATTACTAATGACAAATCTCAAGTTTGAACTGTTGTTACCAGTGACGTAGCTACGGGGGGCACAGGGGCACGAGCCCCCCCCCCCCCCCCCCCCCCCTAAAATGAAATCGGGTTCGTTAATCCGAAAATGAATTTGGGTTTGTTATAATGCTATAATTTCATATAAAGAGATAAAATAAACTTAAATGTTTGATTGGTCTGGCCAAGGGAGGGAAAGGGGGAGGGGTATGCTTAATGCAGGCTGTAAATTAAATAAACAAAACACAAACTATAGTATTATAACAAGCCCGATTTAATTTTCGGAATAACGAACCCGATTTTATTTTCGGATCAACGAACCTTCGGAATAACGAACCTTCGGAATAACGAACCCGATTTTATTTTCGGATCAACGAACCTTCGGAATAACGAACCTTCGGAATAACGAACCTTCGGAATAACGAACTTCGGAATAACGAACCTTCGGAATAACGAACCTTCGGAATAACGAACCTTCGGAATAACTGAACCTTCGGAATAACGAACCTTCGGAATAACGGACTGTAACCATTGTGGTATGGTGATGTATTTTCTCCAATTATATAATTTTCCTGGAAACATATTTTCTGAATTTTTCGGTGGAATGGACTAATGTAACCTTTTATTTATTAGAGTATTATTTTCGGGTGGTGTTACCCTTTAAGTCGACTTCATCATGATCATGTTGGCGTCGAGGATGTCATGCACGGCTGCATATTAGTCGAAGTCAGCATGGTATTACTAATGACAAATCTCAAGTTTGAACTGTTGTTACCAGTGACGTAGCTACGGGGGGCACAGGGGCACGAGCCCCCCCCCCCCCCCAAAAAATACAAAAAATAGATTAATAATAAAAATATAAATAATAATTTGCCCATAACAATACAAACATGAGGGGAATATTTGTGTAAAAAACAGTTTGCTGGATGGATACAGCTGGAAACAGCTTGACGGATAATAGCGAGTTTTTTATATCCTTGTTTTAAACAAAACAAACAAACAAACAAACAAACACACAATCCCTTCCGATCATTTACATGCCCCCCCCCCCCCCCCCCCCCCCCCCCCCAATAGCCCGACCACGTTTCGCCACTGGTTGTTACCCCCTTGCATGCAGTGGGGGTAGCTAGGATTTTCCAGTGTGGGCGGGGAGGGGCATCAGGGAAGCCTTGCATTTTCATGAGGGGCACGGGTTTTCACCGGGCAAGCAAACCCCGTTTGGGTTGCCAATAAACATTATTATATTGACGTTAAAATGACATGATTTGGCTTATTCATTTTATTTGTGTTTTTGTGCAAGCATGATTTTAGGTTGGGGGCAGCTGAGAGGCATAGGCAATGTGTGTGTGTGTGTGTGTGTTTGTGTGTGTGTGTGTGGGTGTGTGTGTGTGTGTGTGTGTGTGTGTGGGTTGTGTGTGTGTGTGTGTGTGTGTGTGTGTGTGTATGTGCGTGTGGGGGGGGGGGGGGGGGGTAGCATCACTACGCTTGACAAACTTTAACACGGGGCCAATTAACCCTTCCCGTGTGCCTAGGGCGTAGGAAATGCTCTCGTTAATGTTAATTTGTCGGATGCGTCGTCTTGTCGCTCTATACCAACGATATGATTGTTGTGCATCATTGTCTATACTGAAGAGATGTAGTAACTTTGTTCACATGTGCGAAAACTAATGAAGGATTTATAAAATGTGCCCTTCTGTGATTATGTCCACTGAGTGAAGTGAAAATTCCAGGGGAATGAGTTTCATATGACCGAGTAATAAGCGAAAATGCAAAGTGATATTCACTAACTCATTGCACTAACTTTGTACACAGTTGTATTATCCACTAGAGAATTTACAATCCGAACAGTTTCACCATACATATCTTTTTAGCGAAAGAGAAATTTGAAAAACCGAAAGCTGTCCCATGCTTCTATTGGTAATACGTATACAAGGAGGTTTGTGAGAATCGCTAGAGTTCCAAGTAAATTTTGATGATTTTGACAATGTTATAGATTCCTCAAATTTAATCAGTGTTAATGGAATAGAGAGTATTCATCGTGCGACATTTACCGTATTGTAATGGAGTTGCAGCGTTGTCTTATAAATAAGTAATTGATACAGAAAGTTTGGTTGAGGATCATCAATAACTAATCTGCGCCTTACTTTAATAAAATAAAGCTTTCACTATAGAAGTAAAAATAAATCCTCTTGTTAGCAGGCAACAAATAAACGAAATAAACATACATAATTGAAATTAGTCCATAATGCAAGCCTTTGGAAATCAGAAATTAATTGTGAAATATTATAACATAATTTGTCCCACAGTTTACTACACAAAATATTTAATTAATTTGTACAGAACAGGACTTCGATGACATGTGATTATAATGCTCTTTTCTACAAATATAAATTGTGTTTTCCCTCCAATTATTGGGGGGGGGGGGGGGGGGGACGTGCCCCCCGTCGCTACGCCACTGGTCATGACATATATTGTGATTCTATCATTTTGATTCCAATACTCGTCAATCACCACCGTGCAATTATAATCTAAAACAACCCCTTTCGCGAACCGTAACCTGATCATACAGCAGATCGGAAATCGACAAAATAATGTTACAGGAACCACGCGGCACTCACACACTTCACGCACATTTTGGCGGGAAATAATGCATATTATTAACCATAGCAGACATCTGAGCAGGGCAATTTTAAAACCATATTGCCCTCCAAGTTAAGTAGGCCAACAAAACTAGGGGTGAAAACAAATCATATTGCCCGCTCAGAAAAGTCAATGGGATTTTGTGTGTAATTTGCCGGTCAATATGATCACACAGTAAACCAATGGACAAAATCTTATTGACCGCTCAGAAAAGTCAATGGGATTTTGTGTGTAATTTGCCGGTCAATAATATTTATCCAAGATGAAGGCGCGCTAACAGCATGAGTGCGCAAATTCATACGCGCGTTTATCAATGATTTGCGCGTGTCTAATTATGACGTAACAATGTGTTACGCGCTAGCTAAGTAATGATTCTTTACAAACTGGGATGAAGTCAAGATGTATGCATTTTGGTTAAAACTTGAAGTTTAAACATCGTTCAATAATTGTAAGAATTGTGCAGTTTGTACCCTTTACATTAATATATTGCATGTTCGCTCGAGATGTCTGATTAGTTAATAATTACAATATTGACTGGACTTTCGGGCTACACTACAAATATTGCCCTCACTAGATCCATATTGCCCTCGTCTTCGACTCGGGCAATATGAATCTAGTTCAGGCAATATTTGCCGTGTCTCCCTCAAGGCCAGTCAATATTCTTTAATTATTAACCATAGCAGACATCTGAGCAGGGCAACTTTAAAACCATATTGCCCTCCAAGTTAAGTAGGCCAACAAAACTAGGGGTGAAAACAAATCATATTGCCCGCTCAGAAAAGTCAATGGGATTTTGTGTGTAATTTGCCGGTCAATATGATCACACAGTAAACCAATGGACAAAATCTTATGACCGCTCAGAAAAGTCAATGGGGATTTTGTGTGTAATTTGCCGGTCCAATAATATTTATCCGAGATGAAGGCGCGCTAACAGCATGAGTGCGCAAATTCATACGCGCGTTTATCAATGATTTGCGCGTGTCTAATTATGACGTAACAATGTGTTACGCGCTAGCTAAGTAATGATTCTTTACAAACTGGGATGAAGTCAAGATGTATGCATTTTGGTTAAAACTTGAAGTTTAAACATCGTTCAATAATTGTAAGAATTGTGCAATTTGTACCCTTTAAATTAATATATTGCATGTTCGCTCGAGATGTCTGATTAGTTAATAATTACAATATTGACTGGACTTTCGGGCTACACTACACATATTGCCCTCACTAGATCCATATTGCCCTCGTCTTCGACTCGGGCAATATGAATCTAGTTCAGGCAATATTTGCCGTGTCTCCCTCAAGGCCAGTCATATTCTTTAAAAATATTATGAGAGGGTCGGGACTGGGTTGGGCTTCCCGGGGCAAGCCCGGAGGATTTCAAATCCTGAAACCTTGAAATAATTAGATGTCAATTATTGTTCAACTTTTTTATGTAAGTTTAACTGTTGAGGGGATTAATCGTTATATTTGGCATATAGAACGGAAGTCATAAAATAATAAAGATTGTCATTAATGTTCTGTAAGTTAAAATGTTGAGGAAAATAATTATCAACATCTAATATAGAACTGAAATCATGAAATAATTAAATGTCAATATTGTTCTATTCTGCAAGCTAGAATCTACGGGAAATAAACGTTACATTAAACACTGAACTGAAATCATGAAATAATTAGATGCCAATATTGTTCTATTCTGCAAGTTAGAATGTTGAGGGAAATAAACGTTACATTAAACACTGAACTGAAATCATGAAATAAAACAATTTATGATAAAGATATCAATATTGTTCTATCCGTCACGTAAAAATGTTGAGGACAAAAATAATTACCATTTATAACATATCGTAGAACTAAAATCATGATAATTTATAATGCGATGTCAATATCGTTACGTCACGAAAGGTCAAGTCGGGGTCACATCGCTGACGAAGGCTGTAGATGACAGCCGGAAATTTCGAAGGTAAATATTTGTATTGTGATCAAAAGTTAAAATTAATATCTTATGAGTTACCAATTATACAGATGAACTTTCATGCTAATATGAGATGTCAATATGTTAACTTCTGCAAGTTAGAATGTTGAGGGAAATACACGTTACATTTAGCATTGAACTTGCGCTGGAATCTAAATCATATTAAGCGTTTCAATCCGCAATTAAATATAATAAACTATCACACATCTTAGAAATATTCAGAATTAAGCATAATCATGTTTCCAATTAATGCAACTTCTCGCATTAGACACATTGTTAGTTTCCCATTAACTCGTAAACTTCGAAGATTGCTCACACGGAGCCCAAATTCAACGAAACGTAAAATAAGCACATTTTAAGAGTACAGGAACATTAATACTTTCTAAAATAGAACATATCGGACGTGTTCCCGGTGGGACTAAAGCCCTCTGCAGGACAGAGCCGACTCGACCCGATTCGACTGGTTTTCATTCGGATCGGCTCAGTTTTCAGTGCCTCGCGACACACATTTTGCCAGTCGAGAGACAGCCGGATGCCAGTTGGGGCCGATTCAACACGATGAAACGGATCCGACCGACCGGCACACGTCTAGCCTGATTGAAACCAGTCGGATCGGGTCGCCGTCGAATCTGTCTGCAGAGGGCTTTATTGAGTCCTGCTGTCTAGACTACCTGGGCTTATGATTTCTGTTCTATAACGAGGACTCAAAAACCGTCAAACTCACATTTTTGTTGCAAACAGTGGGACATAATTATCAAAACATTATACAATCTTTAGTAAAAACGCCACAACGGTTGCCAATGTGCACACAAAATGAAACATACAACTTGAATACTCGAAACTTGAACAATAATGCATGAAGCACGAATGTTTTTTAACGCCGGACAACGTCATGAAATAAAACATACCAAACACGGCGATCGAATCGAAAAGCGTCAGGGACGCTTTTCGATTGCACTAAAAATATCCGAATTCGGATACTTCGCGGCGACCGATAAATTCTTTTGAATGAAAATATAAATATATCATTTAGAAGGATCTTGTAGTGATATTTGTATACGATTGAAGTCTCAAATATCACTTTTGGAAACATCTTAAATCTAAAGAAGAAGATAATGTACCACTTTTATCTTGTTATATACCTGTACTGCACATTCAGTTCACATTTAGAAGTATATAGGGTGGTCCTCGAATCATATATCAACCATCATCATGATCTAAAAACCGCGGGAAAAGGGTGCTCTAAGATTGCCTACGCAGTAATGCCTTCTCCTTATACGCACTATTATAGATGGCTTCCTTTCATGGTTTATACTAGCCTAGGTTCTATACTCTTTATACACCTTTCCCCCATATATCGCGTATCCCGGTGAATTTGTACGACCGGTGAATCTGTACGGACAGAATCTTTGTCCGTACAGATTCACCGTGTTACGCGATATATGGGGGAAAGGTGTATAAAGAGTATAGAACCTAGACTAGGTTTATACTAGCAGGTGCATTAAATGTACTGAGTCTGCATAGTTGGGAGGGCGTTTCGGGAATGTGTACAATGGTTAATACGTTAGGTACGCAACATCGTCATGTCTTCAGAACCAGGACAATAAAGCGCAGGAGGAGACATGCGCGTGCTTGGTACTCACACAACTCTCTATAGCCGGTGTCAGACAGAGGCCAATTATCTAGATACTATTTATCTAGATAATTCGCTGTCTGTCACAAATTATCCCGCGAAAAATCCTACAACGAACCAAGAAATTGTGCATGAAATTTCGCAGTGACAACCCAGTGCGCAGAGGCAGCCAATGAGCTGAGAGACGTGTACCAAAGTTGCGTGTACGCAGAAATTTACGCGCGGCTACTTTTTTTATGCGCTTAAATAAAAACAATGGACTTAGCGTCTATATTAGAACTTTTAGTCAATTATCTAGATAATTTGCAGCCTGTCTGTCACTTACGTAAGTGATTTATCTAGATAATTGAAAATTAGAATCTAGAAAATTGAGTGGCCACCACCTTATTGTACAGAGCGTGTCGTTGGTGCGCGCGTATGGGCGCCAACCATAGAAGTATGACTCCAACACTGCCGTTGTAGAACTAGAAGGTAAACTGTATTGCCCGTAGGTACCGTACCCCATACACTTTGTACATAAAACAATGGCGGGCTGACGGTCTTGTTTACGAGCAGTATTGAACGGAGGAAGTTCGTCTCAAAACTGCATTGTGGGGAGGTAATATGACAAAACAATAGGAATGTGCGTAAGGCGCGCACTTTACCAAGCGCACTCACACTGTACATTTTCTATGGCAAAGATGTCATTAGCGCGTACATTTGTGATTTTGCGCGCGATGAATTTGTAAACAATTTTTGCCCTTGGCTGAGACAGTGATCCGTGTATGAAGAGCGACTCTTCTGCAAATATTGAGCAATCATAAACAGTATTTAACACAAAATGTAACTTAAAAGGTGGTCTTATTAATTGGGTAGAAAAGGGCAACACAAATTGATTACGCTAGATAAAGAAGTGGTGAATATTTCACCGCTCAATGTGATGTATTTTATTTTTTAATTCCAGATCAATTTCGAAATACACAGCCTGTCATACTTTTGGTGACGTTTTGTGACGTAGCTAAACTGCTTCTAATCGCATGCATACCTAACCGCCATGGCGGCTGAGTTTACCCCCCCTGGCGCCAACGACGCGCTCTGTTGGCCCGCGTATGCGAGTTCTTTGAACGTGTCCTCTAAATCGCAGCGATGCAGTTCCTTTAAAATGGTGCGTTCGCGAAATCATGATTGTATTCCCATCACCTATACATACCTACATTTTCAATACAAAGGTTTAGGTTACGTTCTCATTTCATGTGGTGTAAGGTAAATAACGCCTTGCGTGACTTATATAAATAAAAGAATGGGAAACAAAACCTACAACATTTTGGTTTTGTTTCCTCAAAGTTGAAAATCATGTGATTAACATTTAAATAATGCTTTCCCTTTTGTGCCAAAGTAGATTAAATTGATTACAGAAATATCACTTCTTATTCTTGGGTTAGGGTAGGTAGTGCTTCGCATGACTTGTATAAATAAATAAGTTGGAAACGAAACAACAATGATCGCGGTTTTGCGATTATGGTTTTCAAATCTTGTGACCCTCATTTGAATTTCTCCCATTTCGTGGCAAATTATACACATATGATTTTCAAGTAAGAACTTTTACAGCACAAAATGTATGTGGGTAAGGTTAGATCATGTTTTAGATCATATGAAAACAAAAGAGAAGATATTACAAATAAATCACAACAATTTTAGTCACTCTTTTTAGCAAATCATTTTTTAAATCTATACTCTAAACTTCGCTCATTTGTAAATGATTCTTGGGTTAGGGTAGGTAGTGCTTCGCATGACTTGTATAAATAAATAAGTTGGAAACGAAACAACAATGATCGCGGTTTTGCTATTATGGTTTTCAAATCATGTGACCCTCATTTAAATAAGCTCTCCCATTTCATAATAATATTAGGCATTTAGCTACGCTATTCATAGTAAACTATATCACAGCGCTTACAATATTATTACCCCGGTCAACGGATACACACTGCAATCAATCTTGCACATTAAGTGCACATTTTCCACTCCCTGGGGAGTATTCCAGCAAGTCGCCTATTAGGCGCGCACAGTGCTAAGGAAACACGTTCCCATCCTTCCGGTGTCACGCTAAATTCGTACGCACTGCGAAATTCGTACCCAGTCGCAAATGCGCATGCGCACCTGTGGGAAAATTGGCTGCAAAATTCGTACCCCGTGCGTAAAATGTGCGTTCACGCGATGTTTCTATTATGACGTCATGTTCTATGGGTAATGAATATTCACGATAACGTATCTTTACAATGCTGAATATTCATGATATTGTGACGTCACAATGCCATATCGCAACGATATCGCCGTACTTTACAATGCTGAATATTCATGAGATTGTGACGTAACAATGGACGACTATTAACACACAACTTATCTTGTTTTATCTGAACATCTCAATTATCAGTGAGTAGCACTCAGTCGTACATGCAACACCGCAAAAAAAACCAACCCAAAACAATCAAGACAAGAAGAATATTATTCTTTAGACAAGTTTGACATGATGAAGTTGAAATATTAAATCGATTCAAATTAATCAGCAGAGGGGTGGTGAGAGGGGGAGTGGACAGTAGGAGGGATGAGGGGGTATGGGAGCGGGGGAAAAGTGGAGTATAGACGGCATGGGCGTCGATCACGGGGGATGGGGGGATGGGGGGATGGGTGATATATCCCCCCCCCCCCCCCAAACAAAAAAAACAACAAACAAACAAACAAACAAACAAAAAACAAACAAACAAACAAACAAACCAAAACAAAATATTTCAGATGGGAGGATGGCTTGTATTTTTATCCCCCAATATTTGGGGTTCAAAAATATATAACATTAAAATAAAGGAGCATTGCCCCCTCTCATTCATAATGTGAAAGTTGATACTATAGTCTTCTTTTAACCGCATTTTGATAGGACTAGACTGCCCAAATCCAAAATATTCCGAAGCTGCGGCCCCTTGGAACCCCCATTAAGGTTATTTGACCCAGTCCCGGCCATGTACTCCTTGAATAGTTTGACTTCTCTATATGCCCACTCAAATTTAGCTAACTATATAACTATATGTATTTCCTTAGGCTATAGACAACATCTTTATTTTTGGATAGTACAATTCCCAAAGCTTCTGATTTTTATTCAGGGTTCCATCAGGATGCTTGCAATCTATGTATCTATCAGGTTAAAGTTCACCTATACTTGGACATAGCCCCCCCCCCCCCCCCTCATAACATGATGCTTGCAATGTGTAATTAATAACCTTCCGATTTCTAAACAGCTAAATCCAAAAGCTTTATGGGCCCCCTGTATATCTCCCCCCCCCCCCCCCCCCCGATGGCGAGAAGAAATCAACGCCTATGATAGACGGGAATGTATAAGGGGAAGGGGAATATAGGTGAGGTCGGGGAATGAAGGATGAATGACTATGACGAGGAGAGGCAAGCGACTTGGAGAAGGTGGGGTAACGATGGAAATGAGAGGTAGAGAGGGGTAGAGAGGAGGGATGTGAGGGGTAGGGCCAAGGGAAATGATGATATGTAAGTGGGAGGAGGGAGACGGGGGGGGGGGTGGAAGGGGGCCGGGAAGGATCAAAGACGGTCATGGGGGGGGGGGGGGGGGGCAGAGAGGGAAGAGGAGGTATATACAGAAAGGAAATGGAGGGGAGGGAGAGGTATAGAGGGGACGATCTATGGAGAGGTATAGAGACCAATTAATGTTTCATCGCGGAGAGGGTGCCCCCCCCCCCCCCCTCCCCCTGTAGCTTCACCCCTTATTACGTTATCCGTGTAATCCGGGTCTTTTAATTTGAGGTGTTGGTGGGGTCGGGTGCTCAAATATCTGTTCTTTGGGGGCCAATAATATTAATTTTGTGTAGCCATTAAAGGGTGATTTTGTGTGTGCATTATCAAAGGGTATTTAGTGTGCAGCATTTTTGTTTTTTTATTATTAATTTGCTTGTCAGATGACCCCCCCCCCCCCCGCACACACATACACACAAATAAATGAATACAAACACAAAATTATAAAGCGGTTCTTGTGCCAAATGACTCAACCATCACTATCATCATAATATAATGCCATCCTCATCATCACAATCAAACATAACAATGATTAATCATTACCACTGTGTCATTCACCATATCATACTGCACATGTTTGTCATCCCCATTGTAAGGAATTTCAGGTTTGTTATAATGTAATGATTAATATAGTTTACAGCATTCATCTCTGATTATTGTCCATTCTTCCATTCGCATATAAAAATACATGACAAATGCGCACAGTACATATTAACATTATTTTCATTTGCATAACATTGACAGCCCTATTTAGACCGTTCAAACATACATGAATAGACCCAAGAAAATTATTCCCCTCATTGTGGCATGGAGGGGGTGGGGGTGGGGGCACGTGCCTCCCAATATGAGTACAACAAAAAATAAAGAAAAACATGAGATAATCTTCTTCTTTTAAAAATAAATATATAGAATATATATGTGCCCCCCCCCCCCCCCTAAACAAAAATAGTTGCCATGGATCCTCAATCTGTCTTACCACACTACGTCACAGAATACTTATATTGTGTATATGAAGAGCTTTCAACCAAAAGGCGCTAAATCCACTTTTTCAACTTCCGAGGAAAACAGGTTTCTTTGTCCTACTTTGTACACGTGCCTATGGGAATATGAAAATTGAACTTTCTATATTTCTATTTTGAGTGAGTTATTTGTCGTAAAGTGTGGATTCCTAGATAGCTACGTAGGTCATACATGTAGATATTTTTATGGAAAGTGGATTTAGCGCCTTTTGGAAGCGAGCTCAATTCAGATCTATACAAATGTTAGCACATATAATGTATTGAAGGTCACCTGTAAGACAGTTTGTCAATTAAGCATGGTGTAGGTATCCTAGACTAGTGATGGGAAGGAACATAATATAAACATGTAAAAATGTAAGAAAAAATAATAACTTCTAGATACAGTGCATATAAATATACTATTAACAAGAAACAAGACAATTTTTAAATTTAAACAAATAGTATGAGACATCAAAAGCTAAAGTTTCATGGAAAGACAAGATAGGTACATAAAATCTAAATATACTGTATATATTATGCAATACAGATGATGCAATTAAAGAAATTACTCTTTGTATTATCCCATCAAAGACGAGAGCTATTTTAAGGCGAAATTGATCATTATTTTCCTCCACATATTGGCAACTCCTAATTTTGTTTGACCTTTTAATGACATAACATTAGGTGGACAATATTTAGTAATCACAATTTAAGACAAATATGAAGTGACTTTGCCGCAAAGTTGCCAATTTGAATGCCAAAATTTATTTTTAAATACCACAATTAGTTGCCAATTTAAAGATTTTCCTAAATTATAGCGATTTATGCAATAATAAAAATCATCAACAAATAACTAAAGCAGGTAGAGTAATAAAAGAGTCTCTAAAAAAGAGAAATGTATGCTCTTTCTCCTTGTATACTTCAGAAGACTTTTTATCTTCTTGCTGAAGTGTACAACTAGCAACCCACAAATATGTTGGACACCATCCTTTGTGGGTTATTGGTAGTTTGGTACTGTCCACCTTTTGTAAGCCAAAAGGTTCAAAAGTTGCAAGATAATTGTTGTATATGATTAAAATACCACTTAAGAGCTTTCTTTTAAATGTGTTTATGGTCTGAGAAAATACGGATAATACCTTTTCAATGAAATTCTATTAAATCTTAAAGCTCATAAAAGCAAATGGTCACGTGACCTGCATCAGTTTAATAAATCTAGCATTCACACACTCCTGATTACATTTTGTGTTTGTACCTGATGTTCACAGACCAATTATTACATTTTGGTTACTGGTATAATCAAAGTAATGAAGATTATTAGGTAAAAGATTGATTTCCCTTTTACATGGTAATAGGATAAGCAATACTTAAAACTACACAAGCTATCATGAATTTGGGAACTTAGAGAAAAGTGTGACTATTAAGAAAACTGTAACAAACTAGAAATGTGTGAACAGAACATGGGTAGTCCACACTGACACGTATCAGAGTGTGTTGCAAATCTTCAAAGAGCCATAATGTTTGTTTCTTACCTGATTCTGCTTTAACTGTCGTAAATTATTCCTTTAAATATATTAGTCAATAAAAGCAACATTCTGCTTATAGTTTTCATTGTCCTTTATATCAATGATTAAACATTTTGGATTTATGTGGGTTGCCAAGGTGATACGTCGAATTAGGTATCATACATGGATTTCCTGCCCCCCAAAACCTTGGAAAAGTGGTATTTCTCGTCATTTTTACTTTCCAGGTTCTCAATGCAAATTAGGTAAATAATAAAATTATGCTAAGTATATGCATTGCTATAGGTTGCCAAGGCGGCAACCAAGCTGAAGTATCTTTACTATACATTTAGAACAAGATTAAACACCTAGATAATTATTGCTTATTAGAGGCTGTAGCCACTGAAAACCAATAATATTCATAAATATGCAAATTAGGAAGCAGCCATCTTGGATTTCAAGGTTTTGCCCATATGGCACTCGCAAACGAGCACCGGAAATGGATTTCCTTGCCCCAAAATACCTTAGAATATTTGTTTTAATTACTAGTGTACTATTCCTAGATAGAAAATGACCCCTGACCTTATTTCACAATTATGCAAATTTGCTAATTATCTTTATAATGCAAATTAAACCACTTTCCCCAGCTTCGATTTCTTAGGACTTTTTGTATGTTGTTCAAGGGAGTTTCCTGAACGAAATTTCGAAGAAAAATCCCATGTTGCAATTTTGCCGAGGTTACCCCCTAATATTTGCTAGATTGACTGGACTATGTCTACAGTGTCCACTTTTCAAAAATCCTGCAAACATGGGAGATGTGTCCTCCACATCAGCTCAAGAAGAAGACTTGTTTGAAAGGGTAACAACTAACATTTAAAAGTCGACTTGGATGAAACCCTTTCCCAAGTTATTGTGGAAGTTCAAGCGTTTGAATTTCATC
>JBAMJV010009952.1:0-69286 GCA_037951105.1 Echinarachnius parma | reverse complement strand
ACTACTACTACTAATAATAATAATACTGCTACTACTACTACTACTACTACTACTACTACTACTACTACTACTACTACTACTACTACTACTACTACCACTACAATTACCACTACCACATGACTACAAAAACTACTACAACTACCACTACCCTACGATTACCACTACGACTACCACTACAACTACTACTAGTTCAACAACCACTATAAATACCATTAATAATACCACTACCAAAACCTCTACAACTAAAAGTACAACTTCCACTACCATTATACCACTTACGCCTACTATTACTTCATGTGCCAGGCCTTACCTGTGGTAGCGGCTCAGCTGGTCTCGTGGTGAGTCCTCCTACAGCCACGACCCCGGGATTGAGCGGGACGGGGAGCTCGATAGCGAAGTCGATGTTGGCTAGCACGAGATCGGCCCTCTGGTACAACTCACTCATACTGCTTCCGGGTACCAGCCCCTCAGCCGTCTTGAAGTCATCCATGATGGGCACGATGAAGCGAGAGGGAGCGAAGACCCTTGATAGCAACACGTTGAGGACGCGCTGCGGGAAAGTCATCCACGTCGGGAGTCCCGTTCCCGAGGACGGGATCCAGGCCATGTTGGTGGGATTCCCGACCAGCTGTCCGATGTCGGGACTCCACGCCATCGGGGAGACGATGATGACTCGTGATCGCAGAAAGTGCGCGAGGAGGAGACCGCAGCAGAAGAACGGGTCAACGAGAACCGCATCGAAGTGCGTTTCCCGAAAGCTCTCGATCAGCGACTCGTTGTGGAATACCGCTCCGCAATCGTTGAACTCGATGGTCATAGCGTCGGGAAAATTCGTCATCAGCTCCCATAGAAAGTGTCCCGAGGTCGCCGCCCTGGCAACCCACTCCATGACGTCATAGACCTGTTCCAGAGGCCTGGGGGTGGTTAAAACAGATCCCAATTAAACTTATATTCTAAGTTGGACTTACAAGTACATGTATGTTATATATGCCATTTGGTGACTCGGAATAAAACATTTCGAAGTCTCCTCAACAATAGAAAGTAGTAATGATATTTATCAAAAAATTTTTTTTAAAGAATGGTTTCAAAAATGTTACAAAAGAACTAAACTGCTTTCCATTGGTCCAAGTCCAAGTCAGACTGACAGTATCATTGTCAAAATCCACAAAACTTACTCAGAACTGTTACTGGTTCTCTCATTCTCTCATTGTACTCGTATTACCAATGGAAGTATGGAACAGTTTTTGTTACGCATTTCCCTCCGTTAAAAAGATATTTACGATTGAAGTGTTCGGATTTTTAATTATCCACTGGAAAGTAATACTTGTGTACACAGTCAGTGAAATAAGTCTGCGAATATCACTTTGCATTTTTGCTCGTGACTTATTATTTATAACATCCATTTGACATTTATTTTTCACACGTTACTTAGTGGACATCAAATCACAAACATACACATTTTATCAACTTGTTATTACTTTTTGCACATGACGACAACGTTAAAGGATCCCTTTAAAATGTTTGTGAAATACCCACCTGGTGTGGTAGAAGACTTGGAAGTGCAGGAGAGAGAACTGTGGGTCAGTGGTCCGATGGATGTACGCGTTGCTGACCAGGGCAGTCACGTTGTGACCTCGTGAGACCAACTCGTTCCCGATGGCGGCCGAGGCTAGGAAATGGCTCCCCTCACCCAGCCCAACGAATATGAGCACATTGGCAGCGCTGCAGAACGCCACACAGTAAATTATACTCAAACCAACAATAACTTTTGCTGTCATATTCATAATTGGACAATCATATACTAGTATGCTGCCCTTAGCATTATTCACTGGCACTGCACTGCACTGCACTGCCTCTCCAGGACAGCACCGAATGGCGCTTTTAAGGAGATTTTTTCTTCAAGTATCAAGTATCAATACATGTAACACTGAACAAAATATACCGTATAAAGGCATATTATACTTATCGGATGCATATTTTACTAGTTTAGCCTATTGCAAACATGGTAAAAGTGAATCAAGGCCAGGCCAACAGGAAATGTGGTTACATGATGAAATAAAAAGAAACGGTACAAAGTTTCCCAGCAATTTTCCATGCTGCGAAATTGCGTGTTACATTTCGGTCTTACAGAGTGGGTTGGATTTCCTTTCTCTCAACCGTGTCAACAGCGCGACATAATAGACCTTTAGACCAACATGTTTGACTGACCCACATTAAGTGACCTTCGTTCTAGAGTTTGTTTTTTAGTTAAAGGGCAAGTTCATTAAAATACAATCGTTTAATATTTTAAAGGCATTTTATCAACAGTCTCATAAATATTTGTTTTCAAATACTCTATTCTAATGTTTATGAACACCTGCTAATAATAAATAATTCGTGGATATATGCAGAAAAAGACTTAATCACCTCTTAAAGGTTCCCTGAGATCCAGTTGCCTTCAACTATTATGTATTAGTGTACGGTATACATCAACTATTTGTTAACTATTCGACCTACATATGTTTGTATATTTTGTTAACATTTTGGCAATTATTTTCTCCAGTTTACTATCCCCCTTCTCTAAAAAAAAAAAAAAAAAAAAGCCCTCAAAACGTATGTCGGTCAAATAGTCAACAAATAGTTGATGTATACACTAATAATACATAATAGTTGAATGCAGCTTGTATTTGTGTATTTCAGGGAACAATTATTATATTCCTCTTCTGCATACCCGTGATAACATGATTTAGTACGGTGATGAGTTTTCAGATTCAGTGATCAAATTTTTCTATAAACTTTTTTTAAAAACTTGTTGATCGAATACGTAGCCTATACCCGATTTTTCTCTTTTGTCGTGTTTGTATATAAGAACATTATTTTGGGATGGTATATCCCTTTTAACTGTGGAGTATAGTTCGCACGACTATAAATAATGTGTTTTAATGCTTCTGGTTTTTTTTTTAATGTGGTGGTGCCAAATTAAAGGGATCTAGTAACATTGTTGACATGTGCAAAAAGTGATAAATGGTTGATACAATGTATATAGCTGTTATATGATATGTCCATTGGGTGTTGTGTGAAAATGTCAAGTTCAATGGACGTTGTATGGCCGAGTAATGAGCAAAAATGCAAAGTGATATTCACTAACTCATTGCACTGGCTACATGGTTACCTCTATCCAGTAGATAGTTTAACATGAACACTTCAATCGTATACTATATATTTCTTAAACGAAAGGGAAATTCGAAAAACCAAAACATGTCCCTTGCTTATATTGTTAATACGAATAAAACCAGGTATGAGGGAACCGCTAGAATTCCAATGTGATTTCGAGGATTTGGACAACGTTACTAGATCCCTTTAATAATAATGCAATTTTGCAACGTAATTCCCACACGTTTGATTTTTAACCGTTCTATGTAGGCCTACATTTGTTTAAATGTAGAACGATGAGGGTTCGAGTATACTACAGGCGATGTGTATTTTATTCTGTCGAGCTCATTATGTGCTTGGTTTCACACTACATGTATATACTATGTACATAAAAACTCACACAAACAAAAACATACACACAAACATGCTCACACAAACAAAAACAAACATGCACACGTACACATATTATACAAACACACAGACGGACAAAGATACTTTCTTTTAACATTTTTCTTTTAACTCACATTCTTCTCCTTCATCTTAGTGCTGGTTTTCAACTTAAGATTGTACAATGATTTTTTGTTTTTAGGTTACATGCATTTGTTTGCCAAATTGTATTTATACAATGTTTAATGTTAGTTGAAGTTATATTATTTTGATTCTTATTATCTTGGAAATTATATTTTGTATGATGAAATTTTAATTTGCGATCCTAATTTGTAACCTTCTTCATTGCAAACGATCTAACTGGAGCTTTGATTTTAGTGACAGTAAATTACATGTTAATACAATATAATAATGATTCATAACTGTACGGATTCATTTGTTTGTATATTTAATGATTTATACCAATCAATTAATAAATTAATTCAGTAATTCATTATTTCAGTATTTATTCATCATGAATGAAATAATAATTACACTATTATTGATTTATTTTTATATTTATTCCCGTTTTCATGGATTGATTGATTGATTGATTGATTGATTGATTGATTGATTGATTGATTGATTGATGGATGGATGGATGGATGGATGGATGGATGGATGGATGGATGGATGGATGGATGGATGGATGGATGGATTGATTGATTGATTGATTGATTGATTGATTGATTGATTCGTTCGTTCGTTCATGCATACATTAATTTATGATTCCACATCCCCATCAGTATACTCCATAATTAACAAATCATTCATTACAATGCGAGTTATAAAGAAATCATCGACATCACACATCCGCGCATACGTATAGCATCAAATTAATTAATGTAAACAAAAGATGTTAAACAAACAAAAAACACAAGTGACCCAGTCATTGAAATAAAATGAAATTGATATGATATAATTATTACAATATTACTTTAAAAATCGAGTACTTCATCACTTGTACTGAATATGCTACATAAATAATCTTATACATGAAACATGACATTTTGGCAATGTTATGCGTGACTAACTACAACAATAATGACGTTTGTGTGTGTATGTATGTAAGTGCGTAGGTATGTGCACATCACGTACATACATACAAATCATATGATGTCCTTTCCCTTGCACACTTATTAATTCATAATAAGTACGTCTGTGCTCAGCTGCGTGGTAGAACATAATGATGTTTTTTATGTAGAATATAACTAATCACAATGTAGCCTCTATCATGTGTCTATCGCAAGTATGTAAAGGCAAAATAACCACCAAATGAAAAAAGAACAGAAACAAAATTAAGTGTACTTATATACCTCTGATAACACTTTTCGAAAATTAACTTTTATATGTATTATTTAAATATAGGTACATGTTTATCAAGCACATCTATTCAACACAGCTTAAATATTTACAAAAAATACCGATATACACAGTATATACTATACAAAAGCACCATTGCAAAATAAGACCGAAATCTGTCTGGAAACAAGACAATACTTAATTATTGATGCCGTGTGTTGATGTTTAACATTATTAGTAAAGTAAGCATGTTGTCACGACTTATATACGAACCAATGATATAACAAACACAACTCTCTTTTAAAGGGATCTATTGACATTGTCAAAATCCTAAGAGCTTACTTGGAACTCTAGCGGTTCTCTCATACCTTGTTGTATTCGTATAACAATACAGGACAGGCGTTGGTGTGTTTTTTTCTTCAAATTTCCCTTTCGTTAAAAAGATGATTACGATTGAAGTGTTTGGATAATTAACTATTCACAGTATCATCATAACTATGTACAAGTTCGTGAATATCATTATGCATTTTCGCTCATAACTCGGCAATTATAACATCAATTGGACGTGAAATGTGTTCACATTACTCAGTGGATATATCAGATCATAACAATATACATTTTATCAACCATTCATTATTGTTTGCACATGTCTGTCAACAAAGTTACTAAATCCCTTTTAACATTTTTAAAGGCCCATTTAAGGATTTTCATATAACCTCTCAAATAGTTACATATTTTCACTATATACAATAAGAAGATAGATAATGACTGTAAACATATTAAGCGTAGAATGTATAATCAGACATATGGATACATTTTGTTTCATAATTGTAAATGTGACACTTCTTCACACAAGCCTATTCGTTGAATTGCGCACTGGCAGCATTTACTTAATTCAAAATGACACATAAATGTATCTTAATTCATTTAAAAAATGGATCAACTGCCACATTATAAACATTTATTAAAAAATTAAGATTAGAGCATGCAGACCCACCATAATCCCTTTAATCACTATTAGGAGAGTACACTGAAGCGCAAATCGTACCCTGAATTCATTTCATGATGATACGTCGTGCTTCTAGCTATATCATGAAACAATGTCTGCGTGAATAACGTGATAAAAACAGAAGCGATAAATACAGTCCATATATGAGGATAAGTTCGCGGGGGGGGGGGGGGGGGGGGGCGCGCATGGGGTACAAACATACCCCAAAACTATATTGCAGAAATAATATAAAAAGGGGGAATTAAGAACGTATCTCCTTTAAAAAAATACACACACACGTTATGCCATTATCTATTATTATCGCCATTTGTATACACTCATTAAAACATTTGTTAAGCAAACGCACGAACAACAATGGCGATAATATACAATATTAGTTATATTAGCTCTTATAAGTCATGGAATGTGTTTATTTAATAATGATAACAATAATATAGTATGTATTATATGATTGATAAATACATACAAAATAATAATGTAAATATTATCAATAATGATTGAATTCCCCTCTCTTTCCATTTATTATTTTTTTCAAAAATACATAATAATAATATACATATTAATAACTATTATCTCAATTATATTTTCAAATGAAAACAAGTCGTACATTATTTACCACTTTAATAAAATCCGCTTTTTCAAAATAGCACTAATTAATTTCTTCGCGTATTAGGTTTGTTTGAATGATCCTATTTTCTGTCTTAGTAGGTATATCCATTAAAGAGTTAAAAAACAACGATGCAACACAGCGTTTATAATATCACCTTTAAAAAAGACTTTTACATCACTCAGATAATATTGTAGATAATAATATTGTAGATGTGAATGGTCCACCAAAATGCCAACATACAAGATATTCCAGTTATTAGCAGGTTTCTGCAAATATTGTGGAATATTCCACAACTTTGTTAACATTTTGACTAAAAACAAGTATTTCTGATCATTTGAAAACCACAAACTAGTGTATAATTTGTCTCCGCCTGTCAAGCATGTATAATTACATACGTATCGCATTTACGTTATCATGTTTTGAAAGTAAAACAAAAAATATATATTTGACTTGTTCGTTACAAGACCGTGCACGTAGATGGCGCAATATAGTTAGCTGCCTACAGGAATATCAATTATGTTTGTTTCCTCAATTGCCTAACGTGCGTCGATAATCAGTCTAGTCTAAAAACTATCGAGTTGAAACATTTTTGCATCAAATGGAACATTACCTATGGATAAACTGATATAATTCGATAAACCAAATATGCTACACAAATATATAGATTTAAAATAAGTTACAATAAATATTCACTGTTTGATGTAGATAAAAGGAATTGTCAAAACAGAGTATGGTAAGTATTATTCAATACGACACCGTTTTTTACTTTAAAGTCTGACAAGCGCGGACAAGTAGATGGCGCTTTATCCGAAGTGTTCATATGGGGGCGACATGTTATACGCACGCCACGCACGCACGCTGACGCTGTAGCTGGTATTGCTAGTTGTGAGAACGGTGCGCGCATGTATGATCACGCTTGGTTCTGTAAACATGGCGCTGACAAGTATCAATTCCGACTTTTACGACGCATAATATTGCATTCCTTCGAGTTCCTCAGCTTATTGGATGACCAGCATCATAAATAGAATACAATAAGCAAGAGTTTATAATCGATTATACATTTATAATAGGGTATTGAGGAGTTTCTCTATAATGGATTTCAACTATAAATCATACATCAAACCATGGACCCTATATACTACGTGTCCATGATCAAACGATACGATGTTCTCTGGCTTGCAATCCTTGCATATTACCTATGTCATAATATAGGAACATTTAGTTATTAAGCGCTATATAAGTAACATTTTATCATTATTTATTATTATGAACAAAACAGGATACTAGTACTAGTCTTTTTCAGCCTCTCGTCTTCATGTTTAGGTCAGATGATGTGTTTATTCAAATCGAGCCAAACACACATTAATGATGATATTAATTCTTGTAATGATGATGGGCTTACGACATACAGTAGCCCGATCAGCTTTCAACGAATCTGTCGGTCGAGAGCATGTGTAGCTGGGGGCCATCCAAAAGTATAACCGACAATTATTTGTACAGAGCACAAAAGTACAACAAAAGATGATGGGAATATTTAAACCGTCACGCAAACATACTGTATACGCTTGATCAACATGGCTTTTCTCTTGGACGGCCCCCATTTACATGTTGAGGACTTTGTTCGAGACTCCGAGTTACAATGCGAAGTCGATGTCCATTCCCATGTTCGACATGATCGACCATGAACTCATTCTCACACTCCTCAATCTCACAAAGAAGTCGATACTTTCATCGGCCACGAACTCACTGAGGTCTTGATCCGAGCCATAAGTATACAACGCGAAGTCGATATCCTAATCCATACTCCTCAGTCTCCTTAAGGGATCGACATCATCGACCACGATCTCATTGATGCCTTGGTCTGAGTCTGAGTTACAATGCGAACTCAATGTTCATTCCCATACTCCCGGGCCTCTCGAGTCTGAAAGGGTCGATACCATCGACCACAAACTCTTTGAGGTCTTAGTCCGAGTCTGAGTTACAATGCAAAAAAAAAAATCGATGTCGATTACAACATCATCGACCACGAAGTCATCGAGGTCGTGGTCCGAGTCAGTCGGATTTAGTTTAAACCGCGAAGTCGATGTCCATTCCCATACTCCTGGGCCTCTTGAAGGGATCGACTTTATCGGACACGAAATTATCCAGGGCTTGGTCCGAGATTGAGTAGATGTGGTAATTGTTCTGGGCGGAGAAGTCTACGAAGCCGAAGTCCTGATACCATTGGGGCAGCCTGGGGTCGGTGGCGTCAACGTATCCGGTCAAACGATTGCACCCTTTCTCATATGCGTACTGGAGGCGAAACAGAACAATAAAATACGATGAAACATACGGTACTACATAGATATACTATAAACGTCATATAGATATCACACTCTTAAAGAAACCCTGGTCAGAATTTCAACCCCCTTTTCCCGAGTCACGAAAATGTCAAACTTTTGAGGTCAATCTGACGTAATGCGTACTTGCAGGGGCGAAAGGAATAACGCAGTACAATGAAACATACGTCACATTTATACACTATTTAAAAACCCGAGTAAGAATTTAATTTGTTTCCCACACTTTTCGGGTCAATCTGACCTGGGCCCGGTTGCAGAAAGAAATACAATCGATTGTAGGTTACAATTGATTGCAAGTCAGAACATTATTTTGCGCGTTGCAACCAATCAGATTTACGCATTGAGAAGTGAGAACACATGATCTGACTTACAGTTAATTGTAAGCCCTGGTCACAACCCACCGTGCGTGTTTTTAGTCCGTACGGTTTTTGGGGAGGCCACGGCCGCCACGTTTTTCTGAAAACGTAGGGAGGGAGTGGCAAAGGCAGGGAGGGAGTACCGGCAACGCACGTCACACGCACGGTGTAAGTACGTGGCCCGCACGCCACGCCTGGCCGTGAGCGGTTGCGTGCATCGTACGTTGCTCACGTGGTAAGTGCGTTGTACGTGCTTACAACGTGCTTACAACGTACGGTCTCCGTGCGGTTGCCACGTTATCGTACGGAGACCGTACTTACACGTGCTGCTCACGTACGGTGTCCTTACTCACTAAGTGCGTGCAAGTGCGAACAACCTTTTCTGCTCATATTATACTGCATAAATCAGTGCGCACAACGTGCGTTGTAAGTGCGGAGCACGTGCTTACTCGGTACGGTCCACGTGAGTTCTGCGTGCTCATTGGAAAGTTGAACTGGGGAAGTGCCGAGTAAGCACGGACCACGCACTTATCACGTGCGCAGCACGCACGTGCGCTCATTGGCTGTAGAACGCAGCGAAAACGCAGCGAACGCAGCGAAAGTTCCTCGTGCACTAAAAGTGCTACGTCGTGTCTGCGTGCTCCCAAATCCGTACTGAGTCGGTACTGAGTCGGTACTCACCACGTACGGATACCCAAATTTTGCCCACGTTTTTGCAAGTAGACAGCACGCACGGGGCACGCACTTGCAAGTACGGCGGGTTGTGACCACCGCTTTACTGATATACATTCGATTGTATCCCTTTCTTCAACGGGGCCCTGGTCAAACTCTTACCCCGCATTTTGGAAAGTGTATACAAGTTATATTCAATATTAATTACTTTAATCAGTGAAGTCTCTTCAACTTTGCACCGTTTTCCCAAGGGGACATGCATATTATATTACCTTGATCATCATTAGCCTATTATGTTTGATAATATAGGTATGCAGAAAAAGCCAGAACAATATTTTGAACAAATGGATTCATTAGCATACAGTGGCGTATCTACCGGGGGTGAGGGGGGGGGGGGGGGGGGGGGTGGCATGTGCCCCCTTTAATTTTTAATTTGACAAAAAAGATGAAAAGCACAAGGGTCAACATCTTCGAAAAATAAAGCAACACAAATTGCGTGCTGCCCCTCTCACCTGCGCGATTATTCACTAGCCCCCAATCAGGGTTTGGACCTTGCTACGCTATATGCGCTGTTAAGGTGATTAGGGAATGCGAAGGACGGAGATGTAAACAAAAACCTGAATTTAACGCGAGTATGATACAAAATTATTACGGCATGATATGAATGAAATGAGCTTAATTACTTGTCACTTCATCATCATGCCTGTATTACATTTGAAGTGTGACCGAGTACTAGCCCGTACTTATTTATGACATAGCTTTTTTGTTACGTAATCGAGAATTCATGAGTATGAGTTTAGATTTCCACAACAATTATTATCATTTAAGCCTGCACCACTGTATGTGACAAGCTTTGTGATTATGATAGTGTTTGTAATTTGTCCTTGTTATATTCTGAAATCATAATAGGAGGTTGTTCAAAATAGTATTTTGATCTCTCTATCATTCTGCAACGATAAATTTCGAACCAAGTTACAGTGGAATATCGGCTTTTATAGAGCATTTTAACCTTTTAACATGCGTGCCAGATTAAATGGAGAAAGTTTCCATGAGGACGTGGTGTCGAATTATCAAATTCTACCCCTTACTGGGAATCTCTTTAAAGGTTACCCAGTAATGAACCGGATATATTCAACTGTGGATGGTAAAAAGTCGTGGATGGTAAAAAGTACACCTTCTTATCTTACCTTTCCTACTTGCTGGAGCAAAATAACACCCAAACCGAAACCTGCAAGTAGACAATGAAACACGCACGTTTGGTTAGATTAGTCGTAACAACTTAGAACAACACTGACACATTAAATTATAGGCAGGCGAATATTATTTCTCTAATTCTCACTAGTTATTATCCGCCGACTTATATCCTGTTTTAGTACCGTTCATGAATTAAATAAAAAATAGTTTCACATTCGATATCGAAAAATAATAGATTATTTGGTAACAATCTCAATGAGCAGTGGCGTATAGCGCGGTCGGACTATTTTGTTTTTATGTTTTTTGTGTGTTTTTTTTGGGGGGGGGGGGCGGGGGGGGGGGGGGGTGTGGGGGCACGTCAATTATTCTAAAATCTATACCATAGATGACGTAAACACCGGTCTTGATCATGCTGATGTGATATCTAGAGACAGGTAACTATCAGTAGATGCTACGATTTGTGGCGTGCATGTATTAACTTCATTAGCATAGGTGAGTAGGTACTAAAGGGGCCCGTAAACAGCTAAATTAAACATGTCACCCTTAGTGACTGCGAATACTAAAATTCTGCGTTTCCCTGTGTGTACGTGTTGCAGCACCATGTTAGCGAATTTAATTTCTTGACAAAATTACCATATTTCCCATTATCCTGCAATTTTGTTATCAAGTCACTTGTGGATAGCAAAATAAATTCACCGCGACGTTTTGTAATTCAGTTAATTTAGAACATGTATGAACGCTTTAAAACACCATATTACGTAATCAAATCTGGCATGTCAATTCTAAAATTAACCATGAAAGAAGAGTTCATAAATGGTACAGACGGATATGTCGGGTATACATGTCATGGTATAGATGGAGAAAACAGGGAAGGCAATGGCATAGCGTGACCGGACTGATTGGTGGTGGGGGTGAGGGGGGGGGGGGGGGGGGGGTGGCACGCGAATTAGTGGGGGACACCTTACTGTTTAATTTAATGATAACTTATCAATTTTAGTTGCTAAAATTCTGTTTGACCAAAACTGTACTACCCTTTAATTCACCCTACGCATTAGACATAAATCTAGTGGGTCATACGAATGACCAGTGATCTGCCCATGCAAAGCGCCAAGACAGAGGTCACGTTTGACCGCTTCTAACCCGGCGTATACAGTTACTTTCAATAATGGAAAAGTAATTACCATACCTAATTAGTGGACGAGCTATATTTCTCCTATGTCAAATACGACCCAAATAAAATTTGCGGTTTTCTTTTAATTTTTTACAAAATAACTGGAATAGAAAAGGCAGCGGTGGAAGAAAAAACAAACTATTACAATGTCGACATATTATGTTTTTTGTACCGGACATGCTTCCTCGTTATGCTTCCTGGTTAAGGATTATTTGACTGTAAACCAATCAGTAAATTAGGATGGAGGCCTTCTTACTTTACAATTTCCAGAAATTAAATCGCCTATTTCTCTCTTTTTTTTAAAACTACGTGTTAGACATGATTGTTAGAATATCAATATCAAATCGAGCTACACTGCCTACACAATCCTAGAACAAGTTTGTATTCTTTTTCACGTTCTTGATATCTTGCGATGTAGAATTAACATCGTATTATTCATGTTATAATTAAATAAATTCATGATATACTACATGTACTAATGTTGAGCTTTTTTATCAGCTTTGATTTTAAAATCCTTATACCCCACTGCTAAATATTAATTGACATGATTGTTTAAATGTACCTCTATAATCTTCATGCACGTAAATGTCTTCCCAACTCAACATGCGTCCTTTCCAGGGCGCAGTAGCAGAAGTTGTATAGCGCATAGCCCACGACGGAAGTGGCGTCAGACTTCCCAGAAGCCTCGGCAACAACGCAGCGGAAGTAGGGGATCTCTCCGAAGCCATCGCGAACAAGATCTAACAAAGAGTTGTGAAATAAATCGGGATAACATGTCACAAACACTTATGAATGAAATATCAAAAATAATGTTTACGTCAAACTTGAGAGACAATATTTGCACATAAACTAATGAATTCATAATCTATTCATAATTACGAACTAACCAGATCTTCAAAACATGTGGCCGACTTAACAGTTGTGTCAGATAAATCAGCAAGGTGATTAGATGAATTTAAAATAATGATTTTGTTCTGACTTAGCTCAAATTCGTTTAGTTTGTAAACAACAGATGGAAAATGATAACCAACACTCTCACACGTTATTCAAAGATAAATGAAGACAACTGAAGAAAAAAGTATGGAGCATTTTGACGAATCCCGCGTGCACTCGGTCAACTTTTACTGCTCATTTTCAGTGATGGATCGCGAGGTTTGAGGTCGGAATTAGACATTAGGGACCAAATAAATAGATGTGACAAATTAAGGTATGGAGGAATACTGAAGGGGTTACAATACGAAATTGAAAGATCATCAATGAGGCTTAAAATAATGGTGCTAAATAACACCAAATTGGACAAATCTTGACAAAGCTGAAAGTGATAAATTAAAGGATCAAATTGTCCCAGGAGACTTATATAAATTCGAACATTTCAATCATAAGAAAGATAAATTCGGAACACCGAAACCTGTTCAATGCTTCTATCGTAATTCGAATACAGGGATGTACATGTATGTGAGACCCGCTAGAGTTCTAAGTAATCTGTTTGGATTTCGGACAATGTCAATAGATGTTAATTGAATGGTAGCGTGGAAAAGACCTCCTTAAAGGAACTATAGCGTCTAGATGGCCTAATTTTCACAATTCGGCTCTCTTTATGCAATTCTTTCCGAGAAAATGAATTTGGCAGTCATTTCTCATGAAATCAATCAATTTTGGGGTAATTCGTAAATATCTAATTGTCCTGGGAACGCCCCTTTTAAATCGCCAAAATGTGACGTCAATCTAAAGAACGGACTAATGAACTAAATTCTTGTAGATGACGCGTCATGACGTAAGCCAATGAATTGTCAATCACATGTCGATCACGCTGCTGATTCCGGACGCTATATGTGGGTGGGGCGTAAACTGGCTGCTAAGTGAGATTTGGCATCAGAAAAATAGTCTTAAATCACTACTCTGTTTATTTTCATGGATTTTTCTTCGGCAGACCTATGTTTCAAGTCATCAACCTATGGAATAGTGTCAAAGTACGTTGTATTCTGTAGGTCCTTTAAAGGGGCCCTGCAAAACAAATGCATGTTGACTTCTGTCCATCTGTATTGTGTACACATTCAATACTTGTAAACGTTTGACCTAAATAGGTTTTGTATATTTTTTAAACATTTATCATTTATTTTTCTTCATGTTGCTAGCCCACCTCATAAAAAACCTCCAGCGTAAATTCTATTGTTGACCTGTCGTGACTCATCGGTCAATCACTGTCAGCTACCATGAAATTAACAAAAGATGAAAGTACAAAAGAACATCCACACAAAAGCTTGCCTGCATACCTCCATGCAATAGCTTAGACAGTTGCTATTTCTTCTGACATAGCAACAGCTATTGAATTGAAGGTGTGTGAGTTGGTATTCTATTCAACTTGTGATGCTATTGTGATTAGGCACTCAGCTTGGGTGAAGGTAACTTCTTTGTAACTGAGTAGTGAATGGCTGATGATGTCACAACAGATCAACAATAGAATTCTACTTTGGAGAGGTTTCAGAGGTGGGGGCTCACAATTATGGAGAAAAATAATTACTAAATGTTTTAAAATAAACAAAATATGTTTGGGTCAAATGGTTTACAAATAGTTTGATGTGTACACTAATAGAGATGAACAGAAGTCAACATGCATTTGGTTTGCAGGGCCCCTTGAATCCTTTGTGGTTTCTGCCCCGTCCGAATACTCCGAAGTCCTTGATGAACCCGTTGATGATAGGAATGGGCAGTGTCCATAAGCAGTTTGAAAGCGCCCTCTATATGTCTAGAGACATGACAGCCTTTAATTTGGTAAAACATGGTAATTCGTTGTATGGAAATTATTCGTGCTCACCTAATGACCCTACTCGATTTCCCTACGATTTCCACCATGTCCAATACACCGCAAGAACAGTGAATTAATCAACCTGATGATGATTATACATGTATAAGAATGGGCGGAGTCCATATAAGTGATAAGCATTTCAAAAGGCGTCACCTACATGTCTAAACTGACAGCCTTTAAGTTGGTGAACATGATCATTCGTAGTATGAAAGTACTATTACTCACCCTCCTCTGTGATTTCCACCCTGTCCGAATACCCCTCTAGGTCAGCAAAGTCCTTGATCAACCTGTAGATGGCACCACAGTCCTCGGGTCGAGCTGACCGGAAAGAGATCTTGGTGGCCAACGCAGGTGCTAGCACGCTGGACGCTGCAAGACAAAATTACAAACTTATTATGAAAGAAAAGATTGATGAAAGAATAGTTATACATTTCTCTAATTCGAATACAAATGAGCAAAGTAAATATGGCTTCACCGGGATTCAAACCCGAGATCTCTCCGGATTTATAGACCGGTGCTCTATAAACTGAGCTAAAAAAGCTAATCTGGTTGTTCGTACATGTGCTCCTGATGGTCAGAATAATAGTATAATATTCATTCATCATTTCCATTCATGTGAATAACGAAATATTTTTTTATACTAAGAAGAAAACAAAATTTAAATAATTCTAGCTATAAAGACCTCCGGCTGCAACACCCCAAATAAAATTACAAAATTTGGATTGTTACGCATTTTTGCATGAAGGGACACATTTTCATTTTCCATGTACACCAAATCCTAATGATAGAGGTGCCCCTTCCACACCCCACCCATATATGGCTCGGTCGCTTCGCTCCCTCGAATGTCCACCCAAAATATTGTGCTCATGGGTTACCATGGTAACAGCTACTTCCAATATTCCTGACCTTTAGCATGTTTAGTGACCGCTCACGTCCTTGCCAATCCCCTTTGGTGCAGGTAGCACGTTGGGACTGATTGCGAATTATTGGGAGCGCACCTTATTTCTTTATTTGTTCACATATTATTTTCCCCTTAAAGTGATTTGGTAACTTTGTTGACAAGTGCAACAATGGATGAATGGTTGATAAAAAAATGTGTATTGCTGTGATCTGATATGTCCACTGAGTTATGTGTGAACATTTCACGTTAAATGGATGTTCTATGGTAGAGTAATGAGCAACAAATATAAAATGATATTCGCTTACTTATTACACTGACATTGTGCACATTTCAATTCAATTCAATTCAATTTTATTCTTGCTTCCAACAAAACATTACAAATGAATTATTACAATTTATACAAAATAGAGATATACATATTGGAAACAAGAGGGGTCCACTAAAAAGCAATGCTTGTACAATTGTGGACCCCTCAAATAATAGTTAGGAATATTATATATATTCAAATTAACACATTCTAGACTACAAAAAAGTATAGAGAGGAAAAAAGGGGTGCCAACAGAGACCTACATGGGACAAGAGAGAATTTGACAACAATAGGCGAAGACGGATACAATACAACAATTAGACACTGCCAAACGGAAGTGAGGGATCGGGGGTACAAATATAATCAGTAGTACAACAGGATGAGCTACATGTGGGGTTCAAGTGAAAATGAGGAAAAAGAGTTGCGCTTAGAAAGGAGCTATGCATGAGAAGGCACAATATATCATATCAGATTACATTTTGAGTCTGCGAGTAAAGAAAGACCTTGTTCAGGATGACGTACGGACGGGGAAAGAGTAAATGGGCGATATAGTTCAATGATGTACATAAGATTGTAATAAAAACAATTAAAAATTTTTCTTAAAAATATTAATCGATGGAGCATTTTTTATTTCAGTACTTAAAGAATTCCATAATTTGGGGCCTTCATATATAAATGTATTTTGAGCAAGGAGGGTCCGCAAGAGAGGTAAATGAAATTCTTCAGAATGTCTTGTTGGATAACTGAGCTATTTAAAAAAAACATTTCTTGAAAAACAAGAAAAACATTTTTAACTATCCAGTAGATAGTTATAAATCTGAACCCCTTCAGTCATACATATCTTGATAATGGAACATCCATTTGGAACACCAAAAACTGTTCCATGCTTCTATCGGTAATACGACTACAATGAGGTATGTGAGAACCGCTTGAGTTCCAAGTTAGTTTTAAGGAGTTTGACAATGTTACTAGATCCCTTGAATATGTTTTGTATTTCATTATCAAATTATTAGAGGGGCAGGTGCCCCCCCTAGCCCCCTTAGCTACGCCGCTGCCACCCCCGGTAGCATTCCACCATGTCTCAAGGGAAAGACTCTAGTAATTATATTTACTAAGAAGGGTCCTTACAACTGCAAATATTTACACCGTTATAGTCACTTCACATTTTATTCATAGCGGTAAAATGACAGATTACAAAGGGAGTTGTGAGTATTACTAAGTGGTTAAATAATAACTTTTGGTGTAACATTTTGCTTTCTTCCCCCGCACACGTTTGTGCGCACGTGTTTCATTGCGCGAATTGTATATCGGTCTGCAGCAGACCAAAAAGTTCATCACCTTTAAAATAAATAATTTAGCCCACACAATTAATCATGACTTTGATGTGCCACTGTTTGTTATTCATTCATGCATCATTATCTTTATGATGCGACAAACATCGATTATCACATAATTACGTAACACAAGTGACGGGTAATACAAACAGGTAACACATTACACTATTTACAGTTCAACTCCGCTCTCTCCCTCTACCTCTCTGTCTATCTATTTTAGTATCGCTTCCTATGTTTCATTTTCTGTTCGAAAAGGCTATAGTACAGTGAAACCTGTCTTTATGCAACCACCTGTCTATAGTGGCCAACAAAAGTGACAAGTAACAAGAAAAACAGTGCTGTGGAACCTGTCTGTAGAGGTCACCCGAGTACGTATGTCACTTTTCTTGTTTCCCTTGGGTGACCGCTATTACACAGGTTTGACTGTATAGGTATAAACAAATTGTGAAACATTTGTGGACCAAAATGTACCCCGCAGAGAAAGACGCCCTTTTTGCCAGTGTGTAATTCTGTAGGCACCGCGGCGAGGTGGCAAAGGCCTTGAATACAATTTAATTGTAACGGGTTGTCGGATTGAACTCCATTAAACTTTTTCTTTCAAGTTGCAAATCCATATTTAGCTTTAATTTGCATGTAATCGTATTTGCATAACCTTGGAAAGCTTTGAGTCAAATGCCCTAATTCTAGTACGGAATTATTAGTAGGTTACTTAATAATAATCGCTTGGTTGAGTTTGTTCTATAGTACTTGACAGATTCCTCTGTGAATAGACTGGCATACAAGCCAAAGTAAAAACCTTGTCATGCAACTAGTAATATCTCCGTTATTCTAAAATACTATCAACTACTATATACCAATGAAAGAGGGGGAAATGTACGAAGTCTACACAATTTCGTACATAACGAAATAAGAAAATTGAAATAGCAAAGAATATTGGTTGACTACAACTTTGTCTCACTTCTGCACATGCAATACACCATGTCAAAACAACTAGGTGGACTGAAAATGTAATATGGCCTGCATGAAATATTGACGATTCAATTAGTTTCAGAGCGCATCTTGTGACGAATAGGAGGTGCGACATGATATACTGGTGATACGCGTTGGACACACCTTACATAAGTTCCGCATTTTGAAGGTCATTCTTGTAAACTTGATAATGATGACGATGATGATGACGACGATGATGACGATGATGATGATGATGAAGAAGATGATGATAATGATGATGATGATGACAGTGCAGCTAAAGAGAGGATATATATAAGGAGTAATGCCTCCGTAGAATTCGAGGTCCGCCCGCCTCCTCCTGAGCTAAGTGGGTCATTGAATGAAGAAATACATAACATTTGTTTACAACTATACCTGCCTCTCCTATTCGTCCTCATCTGCATTTTTAATTGAAACGTAACTTGTTGACCACACGGAATATTCCTCTTAAAGTTTATAATTCATGTCAAAAAGGGATTAAAGTGAACCAATAGTAATAAAACACCCCCCGCCTTAATCATGCTAATAGTGACCAAAAATGGCGGGGGTGGTAGTATAGTAGAGCAAGGATCCATTCTAGAACATTTCCCCACCAAGAGACCAAATACAAAGGTATAAGCATCCTGGTAAGACGTATATCTGACGTACGTTTATTATTCACCATCGATCAAAACAAACTAAGTTTGGGGAATTTTAAAAGGCCAGCATGCAAGGTTCGGGTTTTATGGGCAAGGTTCAACGGCTAAAGTAAACTTTTCACTCATCATTCAAACTGGCCTGACAAAAACTTTGGTGATAATTGTGTGTTTTGTTGCCATAAATTTAACAAACGCGTTTCCAAAACAGGTCGCCACGATCGTGAGAAAGTGATGAAATCAAAGGGCGGGATGGAGATCGGAGTACAGCAGTTAGAACAAAAATTATTATTATGAGTTTTTGCTATTTTCTAGTTGTGACGTTTCAATTTACAAGGTCTCTTATTCTACAATATTGAATATTTAAACTGGATTATACCCCAGTCATACCGCCAAACCGAACCCAACACCGACAGCACCCTGAACGTCCCCGAACGTTTCCGTCTGGTGTCGGTTTGAGTTCGGTTTGGCGGTGTGGGGTATTAAACTTTATTCACCCAAAACTGTATGTTAGACCGTGTCATCTAATTACATTCATCTACATTACTCTTTATTTTGTTTACTGGTGTGTTCTGTTTTTGCAATGCATATGTTATCACACATCTTATAATAAATTAAAACTTGTAAAGGTTAATCCTCCCATCACGTATTTATCGTAAATATTTCCAAGGAAAATGAACGACTTTCTTGACTAATTCTCAATGCAATTTCCCTCTTACAAAGGCCAAGGCTAATTTATACAGCAGTATCAGTGGCGTAGCATGGATCGACTGATGCTTTTTTTTTCCCCGGGGGTGGGCACAATAATTATTTGGAGCACACCCTATACATGTATTTCTTTATTTTGTAAAGAGTTATATATACAAATTTGTATTATTTGTATCAACATATCGGTGGCACTTGCCCCCATGTACTCCTGGCACTACGCCACTACTCATTATAAATCAGGCAACACCCTATATATGCATTTCTCTATTTTGAGAATGATTTCCCCTCATGTTTTGTACAGTATTATGTTTATCAAGTCATATTGGTGGGGGACGTGCCCACCCCCCCCCCCCCCCCCCCCCCATGCCCGGCCCCTCCCAGCGCTACGCCACTGAGCAGTATACCCCAAAGAGGGGAGCCGATTCGGATCATTTGATTTAATATCTTTATCTCGCTTTCTTCGCAGCTGACTAATGACAAGGTGGCTTTTACTCATCAGGGGACTTGGTAGTCCCACACTAATTACCATCGCCCATGTCATCACGGTCATCTATGATGCGGAGCTGGAGCTGAGAGGGGTGTGAGATGCCAGCCCATTATCTAACACGCTCCATTATAATTAAAAAAAAAAATAATACCCTGTCAAGTCATGATCAAACATCATGTGGCGTAGCGAGGGGTGGGGGCTCCTGGGGCTGAGCCCCCCATCCCTCAGGCCCGGTTATTGGTGTGTTTTGCTCGCCCATTATCTAACACAGTCCATTATACATTATTAAAAACCCTGTCAAGACATGATCAAACATCATGTGGCGTAGCGAGGGGTGGGGCTCCTGGGGCTGAGCCCCCTCCCCTCATGCTCGTTTATTGGTGTGTTTTGCTCGCCCATTATATAACACGCAGTCCATTATACAAACCCTGTCAAGACAATGATCGAACATCATGTGGCGTAGCGAGGGGTGGGAGCTCCTAAGCCCAAGCACCCTCCCCTCAAATCCGGTAAATTTGTATGTGGCTTATTTGCTTGAAAGCAGGTTGGTTATAGTTTGGAGTCTTTGAATGGCTAAAATATAAAATAATGCTTCCGGGGGCTCCCTCTCCAAGCGAAGCTATACTCACGCCTATGCGCTCGCAGGTTTGAGCCCCCCCCCCCCCCCCCCCCCCCCCCACTTTGCAGAATTCCTAGCTTCACCACTGTCATCCAACATCATCCGACCAAGTTGGGAGTGAGTAAAAGGCTTACTCCTCACGCTGTGATAGTATCCATTACTGATAATAATACTAGTCTGGCGTGGAAAGCTTTAATTAGGAGAAAGCTTTCACCGTTTAAACCATTAAAGCACTAATTACTCCGCGTGTATCTTGTGTATTTATCCGGCGGATCTTTGTTTCACAATATTTCCCACGATAATGCTTCCGTGAGTGATGCACTCATTAAAACACACTCAGTGATTTCACTATATTTACTCGGCAATTATTTAGCTTCCACACCGGCCACCCACGCCTGTTTGAACGGTTGCATTTTGGAGTAAATGTGAAACAAAATTGGCATGTAGGCTATACATGTCCACTGCTATTTACAGTTACTAAAAACCACTTTACACCATTCAAACTACTATACAAGGCATTTTACTTTATAGAGTAATTACTAGTTTAAATGCATATCATACGGAATCATCAAAGTTTGAATATATACAACTGAATGTGGTGCTCAATAATTAATTGCTTTCAAAATGGCTATAATATCATAATCATTGTCCAATGTAGGAGTGATGCAACTAGATTTGTTCTATTACATGTATAATGATATTTTACATGGTGTATAAAATAACGCAATATAAACACGTGTAAAGTGGTGAATAGATGAAACGTGGTGCCGTTCTCTCTTGCCACGGACCATAATTTTAATGAGCCATACTTTGTATTTTAGCAACTTTTATTCACATTCTGCTTACAAAATATGGGATTGATTACTTTTGAAATGACTACATATATTTGTGAATTAATGTATACATTTTCCATTCCCCTTGCTCTAAAATGTCGTGATAGCAACGTGAAGCCCCCCCCCCCCAAAAAAAAGTAAATAAGTAAAGGCCAATTTCTACTTAAAAACGGCTTGACGTGCGGGCAATGTCATTGTTATTCCTCATGCAGTCATGTTAGTTACAACTTAAACAAACTAAGAATTGAAACAATAATTATGTTATCATATTGATAGCAATTCCAAAAACTGTCAAATTGGGTCAAACTTTCGAATGAACTTATCGATTGATTGTCGGCATTCATCGATTAAAGGGATATATACCTCGCACAAAAAGTTCCGCAATCGAGGTTTGCACATTAATAACCTTTTTATTACGCTATTACCATTCATAAATTTGGTATCATTGGAAAGCGTGAATCTTCCTCTTTACATTGATATAACATTTGCTATGAATATTTTATCATGGAATGTGCATTGCATCCAAATGTATGGCAAAGTCAAAAGTGAAATGTTGCAAAATGCACTGATTTTGTCAACAGAGTGCCTTCCTTGGCTTGAATGTGTGTGAGGTGTCATGCATTCAAGCCACGTTTTAATCTTCAAACAAAAGGAAGGCACATTGTTGACAAAATCAGTGCATTTTGCAACATTTCATTTTTTTACTTTGCCCTACATTCGGATGTAATGCACATTCCATGATAAAATATCCATAGCAAATGTTATATCAATGTAAAGAGGAGGATTCACGCTTTCCAATGATACCAAATTTATGAATGGTAATAACGTAATAAGCATTCAAGCCACATTTTAATCTTCAAACAAAAGGAAGGGCCTTTGTTGACAGAATCAGTGCATTTTGCAACATTTCACTTTTGACTTTGCCCTACATTTGGATGCAATGCACATTCCATGATGAACTACTCATAGCAAATGTTATATCAATGTAAAGGGGAGAATTCACGCTTTCCAATGATACCAAATTTATGAATGGTAATAACGTAATAAGCATTCAAGCCACATTTTAATCTTCAAACAAAAGGAAGGGCCTTTGTTGACAGAATCAGTGCATTTTGCAACATTTCACTTTTGACTTTGCCCTACATTTGGATGCAATGCACATTCCATGATGAACTACTCATAGCAAATGTTATATCAATGTAAAGGGGAGAATTCACGCTTTCTAATGATACCAAATTTATGAATGGTAATAACCTAATAGAAAAGTTATTAATGCGCAAACCTCGATTGCGGAACTTTTTGTGCGAAGTATAGTAACTTTGTTGACATTGTGCAAAAAGTGATGAATTGTTGATAAAATGTGTATTATTTGTGATCTGATATCGACTGAGTAATGTGTGAAAATTTGACGTCAACTGGAATAGGCCAAGTAATGAGCGAAAATGCAAAATGATAATCGATTACACATTGAACTGACCTTGTACACGGTCATAACTTTCCAGTGGATAATTACAAATCTGAACACTTAAATTGTAAATATCTTTTTAACGAAAGGGAAATTCGAGAAAAAAAACCTGTTCCATGCTTCTATTGGTAATACGAATACATCAAGGTATGAGAGAACCACTAGAGCTCTAAATATATATATTTTAGAATTTTGATAATGTTACTATATCCCTTTAAGCTATATATATGAGACCTTACCCAGATGTTTGACTTAGTATTATTAGGTTCGTTTCAGACCAGCAAGAATGATCAATATTTCTCGCTTATCTTCTTTACATGTTTATGGTTAAATGAACTTGAGAGGACTCAATTCTGACTGTGCAAACAGATCCTATGGAAAGTCGGTTTTATCAGATATACAAATATATAACACAAACATTTGCATTCTGTATCGACATCAGAGCTGCCATACGTTGTTTAAATGTTATAGACTGAATAATTTGCATGGCTTTAAACATATTTGAACATTTTTAATCAGTTTCAACATGTAGTGTTATAATGTTATAATCTTAAAACAAAATAATATCTTCATGCACGGTTTGATCATCGATATAAAAATACTGAGATGGGTTTGATAGGTTACTTGAATTTTAGCCATTTATTTGTTATCATGTTATAGTATTATCTTTTATAAACATTTTGTAATTAATTCCAGTAACACACATATTTGCATTCTGTTTACTATGGTTACCGTTTATACCTATAAACTGTAATGTTCCTTGGGCAATAAAAAGACCGTCTTATTGAGACCTCATTATATATATTTTTATTAATCCGATGATTATCAGTGATCCCCCCCCCCCCCTAAAAAAAAAAGGGATGAAAGAAAATTAGGGTTTTCCGGGGCCTATTCTAGGTAATCAATGTCGATTTAAGAGACCCATTCACTTCGCATCTTAGGATCGATTCAAATCGATTTTTATTTCATAGTGAAACACAATCTTGCCCATGTTACATTCCGATAGAAACGTTAATTGTCATATGACCCAATTGTCAGTTTGACCATTTTGAAATATCATCCATGGCACAGTTTTAGTCAAGGTTTAACTTTGTTTAACTAAGTTGAGATTTGGTATAGAGAGTGCAGATTTGGTCAAACTGAATTTGTATAACTCCACCATGCCCGAAATGTATACAAAATTACAAATGACTAAGTAAAAGCGTGTTATCATTAAAAAAGAGCCGTTAAAACAAGAGGACGCTTTCTAAAAATGCATTGGTTTTAACCAGTTTTCATAAACAAAATTGTGCACGTGATGTTTTGTTAAAATAATGATTGAATAGAGAGATCATCAACAACTATTTAAAGACCTCTTTTGTAAATTTTGGAAAAAGCGAAGCATTTTATATATTTTTCTTAAATCATCGAAAAACCTGGGATCCCAGGTTTATTCCGATCGGATATATTTATTGATATTTCAGGTGTTTCTGAACCGATTCTGATCAAATAAAAAATTGTATGCTCTTTCAAATTTGACGCCTCACAAAAAAAAATCTTGAAGCGCCCTCTATACCAAAACTAAAATATCCCTTTTAAAGGGATAGTTGAGTTCTGGTAGAGAGAGTACAGTTTTAGTCAAACTGAATTTTAGTAACCAAAACATGCACCATTACATTACAAACTAATAATTATAACTCCATCATGCTCAAAAGGAATACAACAATTACAAACGACTAAGTAAAAAGCCTGTTATCATTCAAAAAGAGCTATTTAAACTAAAGAGGGCGCTTTCAAAAAATGCATTTGTTTAAACCATTTTAAATAACATATTGTGCATGTGATGTTTTGTTTAAATAGTGATTAGATAGAGAGATAATCAACAACTGTCTAAAAACCTCTTTTGAAATTTTTTGAAAAGAGGAAGCATTTTAAAACGAATTTCAACGGCTGGTTCAAAATTCTCTAATAAACCTGGGGCCCCAGCTTTATTACAGATTGTTATATTTATGGATATTTCAGCCGTCTCTGAACCGATTTTGATCAAACAAAGATGATTTTATTATTTAAATATTATGCTCTTTCAAATTTTACACTCAGTTTTTCATTACCTCACAAAAAAAAAGTAGTCTAGCGCCCTCTCTACCCTCTCTACTCAACTATCCCTTTAACCACTTTGCACCTCGTCATTATCGATGCAAATTTCTCCGCCTAGTGACATAAAGACAAACTGTCCCTCCCTTGACACTCCATTGTAATGATTTAAATGGAAAAAACTAATATTGTTGTGAAATGATTTGAGATACACGCCCCCGCCGGCCCCGCCCCCACTCAGCCCTATTCCCGTATACGGTCTATTACCTTGATAAGATGTTTCTAAGAGTGATATTAAGTCTTCAATCATCATACATCGATAGTATTGTACGATTGTTCGTAATGAATAATTAAAGTTTCATAGAAAAGTCAAATACTGTTTACCAGAGAACATTTTTTGTAAAGTTGAAAATTGACGTCAGAATTTATCACCCACTTCCCATTGATGTTGACTACATTCGAAAAGCGTAAATTCCGAAACACTTTTCATTCAATCATAAATAATATCATAGCAAGGGAAATATTTACAAAAAAGAAAACAAAATCATTATCTGTTACGATAGCCGAACAACAAGACACACGAGATTATGTGAAAGCGCCAAATGAATTTGGTTGAATTTAACAAAGTTGATGGAACTCTTTAATGGCACATGAAGGTAGAGTCTGAGGTTTTTGTCACAACTCCATAACAGCCCTTTCATGACGTGGTACCTGTATAGATAGTTATTGTTAACTTGCAGACAACGTACAAGATAACACGATTAATATTGCTATATTCTTATTTCAAACAAATAGGAAACTAAACAGAAATATATAGTGTAAATGAAGCTGAGCAAATAACATAGGGCTTCCCCGGGTTTCGAACCCGAGACCTACTGATTGCTACACCGGTGCTCTATAATTATCTCATACCTTTCTTCGGCTTCATGTCAGGCTCCTCAACATCATGAACATCGTCCAGTTTCGGTTTCCGTCTGTTTTTCGTCGTGAGTTGTCGGATGAAGGTGCGAGGATACTGCTGGGTTGGCGCAGTCGAGTACCACTTCGTTTGCACCGTACTGGTCGTCGTCGTCGTGTTCGTGGTCGTGCTGGCTGGACCGGCGATCCTTCCTCGAGTCCGACAAAGACGTGGGTTGCTAGATATAGGTATCGTAGCGCCAGCGGGGAGAAGAAGGCGGGTGGCGTCTGCAGACATCATACACCTTGGTAGGGTGTCCAAGACGCTGCGAAATATCTCCCTCATCATGTTCTGGGAGCAACCGCTCATCACAATCGGTCGGGAAAACATGATTTTGAAAATGAATTCAAACAAATTTCAGCGGCTTGTCGTCGACTCAAGCGGAATAAATATGACAATAGGATGATTGAGAAGATGACTGCGCTTCCAACGGTCTTGTAAATAGTACTGAACGTCGTTTGAAATGAATGTGCAGTTGGAACATCCCGTAGCAAGAACTGAACGACTGAGAAACTTGTTGAAATGTTCTGCGACTTGTCCTCGACTCGAGATAAAATATATATATACAAGGAATATGGAGAAGAGGTCTCGGAGATAGTACTGTACGTCGTTTGAATGAACACAACATGTGAAGTTGGTGCATCCCGTATAGATAGGACTGAACGACTGAGTAAGCAGACGACGCACTTATTAGCAGACGACGCGAGGACGGTCTATTCGATCACTGGTTCCGATCAACAAGCAAGTGACGTACGTGTGTTCATTCATCATATTATTCCCATTAGACTGACTACGGGCTGATTGGGTGAGCGAAAATGTGCTAAAAAGGAAAATCCAGCCAGTCAGAAGTATACCTCTGAGCAGTATATCGATCACGCTCTCCTATTTAAAAAACATATTATAAGCCGAATTCACCTTTTTACTGGTCACGAGTCTGAGTGTGAGTTCGCTCACTCATGCAAAGCAATCGTGATCGTATAATCGATACTTACTTGGCTATACATACACGCACTCGTTACCGATCGTACGTTACACACCCCTCCTTGTAAACAATCTTAGCTCCGGGCCTGATGATAGTCTAGGTTCAAACTATTTTTAAAAACTAATTTTACACTTTATATCGACAGCAGACATGGACATCTGGGCACAACGCACATTATTTTAAATGTACCTCAGATGCGCGGCGCCATCTTGTTCATTATTGCTGCATAAACTTGTAGTATTGGCGAACATCAGTGTATAGCAATACCACGCATGACAATTTGTAGCATCGAAGTTAACACCTAAATGGTGACGCTATTACATAAACTGGGACAGATATCGACATGACTGTGAAAAATGCTGATACAGTCTCCTATACTAAGTGCGAAAGAGCAGGCGAGTATAGAGAAGGAATTTCGTGTGTACATGACAAATGATGATCAATTGCGTTAGACGTCTACGCCCTTTATAGTGCTATATTTCCATTGCACCTGTATACTGCATTCTTAGTGACTTTCGTGTTACAAACTTCGACTTTTTAAAAATCGAGTTATACCCTTTTCATTGAGTCAATACTAATAGTCGTTTGCATGTGACATGGTCAAAATATGTCAATTACGGTCATGCAAACATTGCTGACATTTTGATGAACGAGTGTAAATAATAAAAGCGCTTTACAATTTTCAGAAATCAGGCACAATGGTGGTGAACCACTATTCATGGACAAAATGACAATACAAAACATTCCGCATTTTATGGATGACTTCGTTGCAATAACAATGCGATAGCACAATGGTTATTCATAATTGAAGTTCTAGTTTATTTTCAATTTCGATTTCAAATCAATTAAATTTGATTTTATTTTCGTTTCCCAAAAAATATACATATCAATTATTACAATAATTTACAAAATAAGGTAACACATATTGGTAACGGAGGGATCCACTAACAAGCAATGCTTGTACAATTGTGGAACCCTCAAATGATAGAAAAGACAAATGAGTAATTATACAAATCATACATTTTAATTTACGTTCAATCGCCTATAACTAGCTGGGAAAAAGCGTCACCCTCTGTGGACATGGTCCGTTCTACAACGACAGTGTTGGAGTCATACTTCCATGTCACAGAACGCGTTCTGTCCAAAGTTCAAACTGGAGCAGCGCCATCTCATGTCGGAGAGCATTTACCTTTGACTATACAGGGTGGCCCTCCAACAAACGGAACGGGGCACTTTGTTGACATTGTGCAAAAAGTGATGAATTGTTGATAAAAATGTGTATTATTTGTGATCTGATATATCGACTGAGTAATGTGTGAGTGAACATTTGACGTTAACTGGAATATTATAAGGCCAAGTAATGAGCGAAAATGCAAAGTGATAATCGCTTACACATTGATCTGACTTTGTACACGGTCATAACTTTCCAGTGGGAAAATGACAAATCTGAACACTTAAATCGTAAATATCTTTTTAACGAAAGGGAAATTCGAAGGAGGGATCCACTAACAAGCAATGCTTGTACAATTGTGGAACCCTCAAATGATAGAAAAGACAAATGAGTAATTATAAAAATCATACATTTTAATTTACGTTCAATCACCTATAACTAGCTGGGAAAAAGCGTCTATGGCAAGCCCTTTGTGTACAAACTAGATAAACTCTGTTTATCTCAGTTAAACTGAGTTTATCTCAGATAAACTCAGTTTATCACCAAATAAACACAGTTTTTCTGTGTTGATCAATGATAAACTCAGTTTATCAACAGATAAACAGAGTTTATCAGATAAACAGAGTTTATCAGATAAACAGAGTTTATCAGATAAACAGAGTTTATCAGTTGATAAACTGAGTTTTTCTTGATAAACTCAGTTTATCAACTGATACACTCTGTTTATCTGGTGATAAACTGAGTTTATCTGAGAAAAACTCAGTTTATCTGAGAAAAACAGAGTTTTTCAGATAAACTGAGTTTATCAATTGATAAACTCAGTTTTTCTGATAAACATAGTTATTTAACTCTTCTCAAGAGAGGGCATTTTCACTTCTGTTGTATTCAGTAGCACGCGTCGCGTCGTGCACCATGCACTCGCTGACAGATATACTACTTCTATGGTACAGCCTTCCCTGATAGCAGACTGACGTCTTTATTTCGTCTTAATTTGATCGTAAACTGGTAAACACGTCATATGTCGTACAAACGATCAGAATACGACGTCATTATGACGTATTTTAAAGACCATTTTTGACATGATGACTTATGTTGTATAAAAGACGTAACATTGACGTCATTATAACATCTTTAAACGACCATTTTTCCACTATTTATTTTTGTCGTAGGAAAGACGTAAAAACGATGTCATTATAACGTCGTTCAAAGACCATTTTTCAGAATGTATTATTGTCGTGTAGAAGACATGATAACGACGTCTTTATAATGTCGTTTAAAGACCATTTTTGCCATACGGGTTTATGTCGTATCAATAACGCTATAAAGACGTAAGTTTGACGTCTTTTCAAGACCAATTTTTTGCCATCATTTTTTGTCGTATGGACGCCCTTTTTACGACGTTAATGTGACGTATTTCAAAGACCATATTCCAATTGTTTTTTGTCGTATGGAAGGACGTAAAAATTACGTTAATATTACGTCATTTAAAGATCACTTTTTCAGTATTTATTTTTGTCGTATAGAAGACGTAACAACGACGTCTTTATGATGTCTTTGAAAGACTATTTTGCCATCATTTTTTGTCGTATGGACGACCACTTTACGACGTCATTTTGAAGTCTTTTCAAGACTAGTTTTTTGCCATCATTTTTTGTCGTATGGACGACCTTTTTACTACGTCATTTTTACGTCTTTCAAAGACCATTTTTTTTCACTATTTATTTTGTCATAAAAACGTCTAAAAAATGACGTCTTGATGATGTCTTTTAAAGACTATTTTTGCCATTATGGTATGTGTCGTACGACGACGTTGATACGACGTCATTATGATGTGATTTCAAGACTAGTTTTTGCCATCATTTATTGTCGTATGGACGACCTTTTTACAACGTCATTGTGACGTCTTTCAAAGACCATTTTTTCCAATGCTTTTTCGTCATATTAAGGATGTAAAAACGACGTCATTATCACGTCATTAAAAGATTATTTTTAAGTATTTATTTTGTAGTATAAAATACGTTATAACGACGTCTTTATGATGTCTTTGAAAGTCCATTTTTGCAATTAAGGTTTGTGTCCTACGGACAACATTATTAAGACGTCATTTTGACGTCTTTTCAAGACTATTGTTTGCCATCATTTTTTGTCGTATGGACGACCACTTTACGACGTCATTTTGAAGTCTTTTCAAGACTAGTTTTTTTGCCATCATTTTTTGTCGTATGGACGAACTTTTTACTACGTCATGTTGACGTCTTTCAAACACCATTTTTTCACTATTTATTTTGTCATAAAAAAGTCTTAAAATTGACGTCTTCATGATGTCTTTTAAAGACTATTTTTGCCATTATGGTTAGTGTCGTACGACGACGTTAATATGACGTCATTATGATGTGTTTTCAAGACTAGTTTTTGCCATCATTTAATGTCGTATGGACGACCTTTTTACAACGTCATTGTGACGTCTTTCAAAGACCATTTTTCCAATGCTTTTTCGTCATATTAAGAATGTAAAAACGACGTCATTATCACGTCATTAAAAGATAATTTTTAAGTATTTATTTTGTAGTATAAAAGGCTTTATAATGACGTCTTTATAATGTCTTTGAAAGGACCATTTTTGCCATTAAGGTTTGTGTCGTACGCACGACAATATTAAGACGTCATTATGACATCTTTACAAGACTAGTTTTTTGCCATCATTTTTTGTCGTATGAACGACCTCATTACGTCATTGTGACGTCTTTTAAAAAACTTTTTTCCAATTATTTTTTGTCGTATAGACGACGTTATTACAACGTGATTATGACGTCTTTCAAAGACATTTAAACAATTATTTTTGGCGTATGGACGACCTTTTTATGACGTCAATAAGACGTCTTTATGTCGTCTAAATGGCGTAATTTATGGTACAAATTGACGTCTTCAAGACGTCTTCAAGACGCCTTTTCGGAAAAAGATACGTCATTATCACCTCAAAATATGACGTCTATATGACGGTAAACGCGGGTGCAAAATCTTCACTTTTTGACGTGAATTTACGACGTCTTAAAGACGACGTATACAAGGTGGAAATGACGTCAAATCCAGACGTAAAAATCGCGTCTTCTATTGACCAATAAGACGTCTTTATGTTGTTTAAATGGCGTAATTTATGGTACAAATTGACGTCTTCAAGACGTCGTAAAGACGCCTTTTCGGAAAAAGATACGTCATTATCACGTCAAAATATGACGTCTATATGACGGTAAACGCGGGTGCAAAATCTTCACTTTTTGACGTGAATTTATGACGTCTTTAAGACGACGTACACGACGTGAAAATCACGTCAAATCAATACGTAAAAATCACGTCTTATATTGACAAATAAGACGTCTTTATGTCGTCTTAATAACGTAATTAATGGAACAAATTGACGACTTAAAGACGTCATAAAGACGCCTTTTCGGATAAAAATACGTCATTATCACGTCAAAATATGACGTCTATATCACGGTAAACGCGGGTGCAAAATCTTCACTTTTTGACGTGAATTTACGACGTCTTAAAGACGACGTACACAAGGTGAAAATCACGTCAAATCCAGACGTAAAAATCACGTCTTATATTGACCAATAAGACGTCTTTATGTCGTCTTAATAACGTAATTAATGGAACAAATTGACGACTTAAAGACGTCATAAAGACGCCTTTTCGGATAAAAATACGTCATTATCACGTCAAAATATTACGTCTATATCACGGTAAACGCGGGTGCAAAATCTTCACTTTTTGACGTGAATTTACGACGTCTTAAAGACGACGTACACAAGGTGAAAATCACGTCAAATCCAGACGTAAAAATCACGTCTTATATTGACCAATAAGACGTCTTTATGTCGTCTTAATAACGTAATTAATGGAACAAATTGAAGACTTAAAGACGTCATAAAGACGCCTTTTCGGATAAAAATACGTCATTATCACGTCAAAATATGACGTCTATATCAAGGTAAACGCGGGTGCAAAATCTTCACTTTTTGACGTGAATTTACGACGTCTTAAAGACGACGTACACAAGGTGGAAATGACGTCAAATCCAGACGTAAAAAGCACGTCTTATATTGACCAATAAGACGTCTTTATGTCGTCTAAATGGTGTAATTTATGGTACAAATTGACGTCTTAAAGACGTTGTAAAGACGCCTTTTCGGGGAAAAATACGTCATTATCACGTCAAAATATGACGTCTATATGACGGTAAACGCGGGTGCAAAATCTTCACTTTTTGACGTGAATTTACGACGTCTTAAAGACGACGTACATAAGGTGGAATGACGTCAAATCCAGACGTAAAAATCACGTCTTATATTGACCAATAAGACGTCTTTATGTCGTCTAAATGGCGTAATTTATGGTACAAATTGACGTCTTCAAGACGTCATAAAGACGCCTTTTCGGATAAAAATACGTCATTATCACGTCAAAATATGACGTCTATATGACGGTAAACGCGGGTGCAAAATCTTCACTTTTTGACGTGAATTTAAGACGTCTTTAAGACGACGTGCACGACGAAAAACGACGTAAATTTGACGTCATTTTTACCAGTGTTTGCTATCAGGGATTCATTATTGGCTGTAGGCCATGTTGTTGGATCATACATAAGCCATATATGGTTTATGTTGGAACTGTGTATGACACTAAATACAATATTTATGTGGGAGTGGTGCATATTTATTAGTGCGTCAATTATTTGCTTTCTTCGTGAAAAATATATCAAATCATAACACGCTTTCCCAGATGCAGTTAATCTTAAGCCCGAATTTCCTATCTAGGTATGCACCAGATTGCACAATTTCAAATTCATAAATGCAAAATCTTTCTTACCGTGGGAGGGGGATACCCCCTCCCAAACCCTCCCCCTCCCTCCCTGCCCCAGCCCTCAGGCGCTTCGCTCCATCGGGACTCATTATTGGCAGTGTGTTGTTGGATCATACATAATGTTGCATAATTATGGTTTATGTTGTGTTGTGTGTGTGTGTTTTGGGGTACATATTTATTAGTGTGTCAATTATTTGTTTTCTACGTGAAAAATATATTAAAACTTTCTGGTCGATCAAATCATATCACGCTTTCCCAAATACAGCCGAATTTCCTATCTAGGTATGCATCAGATTGCACAATTTCAAGTCCAAAAATGCAAAAACTCCCTACCGTGGGAGGGGGGACACCCCCCTCCCACACCCTCCCCCCGCTCAGTCGCTTCGCTCCCTCGCAATGTCTCACTCTCACCTCTGGCTCAAACTTGGCAACCCAGAGTGCGGTTGGGCATGAGCCCCTATACACACCAAAATTGTGAGCCCCCTTGGGGTTTTGCCCAACCCCCCCCCCCCCCCAAATCCAAAACTGCTTCCGGCGCGCCTGCCTCTGACCTAATAAAACAAATATGCAATTTAGCTGATTATCTGTATAATGCTAATTCTACAACAAATTTTCAATGTTGCCAAGGTAACATTGCTAAATTATCTAAAGAAACCTTTAAGCACATGAGAAAAAACAAACAAATATTGGACTGTCTACAACCTATTATCGCCTACAGGAATAATTCATCATCGATTATAAACGATATTATCAAAGTGGAAATAACCCAATGATGCCAGGGTGGTAATATTGCTAGATTTCCTAAAGAATCCCTTTAGAACATGAGTAAAAACAAACAAACAAATATTGGACTTATGAACGTCTACAACATAATAGGATCGCCTACAGGAATAATTCATGATCGATTATAAACGATCGTATCAAAGTGGAAATAACCCAATAATCCCAAGGTGGTAATATTGCTAAATTTTCTAAAGAAACCTTTTAGAACATGAATAACAAAAGAAAATACAGTAGGACTTATGATTAACGTCTTCAGGTCTAATGGATACAGGATTCATTTATGATCGATTATAAACAATCGCATTAGAGTGCAAAGTAAAATTCCAATTTTTATAACTATTTACATTGAAAACATTGTTATTATGATCTTGTTTTTGCAGATATTAAAACTAATATAAATACCAACCTGTTTTTAATATTTTCAACATGATTTGCAAATTAATTATTTAGGCATCAACTCTTTGAAATACTAAACAGTCAATACTAACCATTTAAATCTCACATACTAAGAAGCGGGATATATATACGGAACCTATACGATAATTGATCAGTAAGGTGTTAGACGTAGGTTATAGGATAGGATAGGTTTAGGATTTAGGAATAGGATAGGATTATGTGTTACATGTTATAAAACTGTTGACTGTGGAATATACTACAAGACATAACCATCTCAATTTTTTAATTATTAATAATGTAAAAATCGCTTCAAAATATGACGTCAATACGACGTCTTTTCGTCATAAAAAGACGTCGTTAGCACGTCAAAATATGACGTCTATATGTCGTGAAACGCGGGTGCAAAATCTTCATTTTTTGACGTGAATTTATGACGTCTTTAAGACGACGTACACGACGTGAAAATCACGTCAAATCAATACGTAAAAATCACGTCTTATATTGACCAATAAGACGTCTTTATGTCGTCTTAATAACGTAATTAATGGTACAAATTGACGACTTAAAGACGTCATAAAGACGCCTTTTCGGAAAAAAATACGTCAATAACACGTCAAAATATGACGTCGATATCACGGTAAACGCGGGTGCAAAATCTTCACTTTTTGACGTTAATTTACGACGTCTTAAAGACGACGTACACAAGGTGAAAATCACGTCAAATCCAGACGTAAAAATCACGTCTTATTTTGACCAATACGACGTCTTTATGTCGTCTTAATAACGTAATTAATGGTACAAATTGACGACTTAAAGACGTCATAAAGACGCCTTTTCGGAAAAAAATACGTCAATATCACGTCAAAATATGACGTCGATATCACGGTAAACGCGGGTGCAAAATCTTCACTTTTTGACGTTAATTTAAGACGTCGTTAAGACGACGTACCCGACGTAAAATTACGTAAATTTGACGTAATTTTTACCAGTGTCTGCTATCAGGGTAGTCACAAACATTTGACTGATTGCCATAAAACCTTAACAACACCAACAACAACAAACTTTACACTAATGGGAGTACGGTTCATAGCCATATTGCCTTTCCTAAAGGGTTTGTAGATCAATAGTCCCCCAAGTTCTTGTTGGTAATGACTGCATGATCTTAGGGAGATGTGAAGGTATCAACAGAGAAGTAAAGACTGTAAACTATAATATTTGTGTACAATATAATACGTATAATTCACACTTGAATAAACAGTGGGGACTAACAGGTTAAAACATAATATGAAAGTTGAGATACACAGTAAAACAAAATTAAACAACTTTTTAAACAACCAAAAACGCTGTTTAAGCCGGTCCCTCTAACAACGTTGTTTAAAATTTTGAACAACCAAGATCTGGTTGTTCAAAACTTTAAACAATGTTGTTAAAGGGACCGGCTTAAAAAGCCAAAAATGCTGTTTAAGCCGGTCCCTCTAACAACATTGTTTAGAATTTTGAACAACCAACATCTTGGTTGTTCAAAATTTTAGACAACGTTGTTAGAGGGACCGGCTTAAACAGCGTTTTTGGTTGTTTAAAAAGTTGTTTAATTTTTTTTTACTGTGTATACTCCAATGTTGATCATCAATTAGATGTTAACTCTGCAACCTTTACAAATATTTCAAATTCAATTGACAGAAGTGAACATCATTTGGGCAGCGCACCAAATGCATCACAGCTCTGAGGAGTACAACTTCACAACAGCTCTCCGACAGTCAGTGTTTCAGCGATACTTTAGCTGGGTAAACAATTATATCTTAACCTGGAACATTGAAAGATTTTGTTATAAGGGACATTAAAATCTAGAGTTGTTAATAAAGGACATTACAATCTATAGAGTTGTTAATTTATTTGTAATAGATTGAGACGAAGTGATCCTTATGTGACCAGCGAGCTGTATGCATGGAGAACAGCTGTATAAAGTGAAAATGAAGGCGATCATTGCCGCTTTGCGACAGACAGCTACTACCACTACTATAGTACCTCACGTATAGTATTAAGTCAGTGTTCCAAACCCTATCCAAATCATTTCAGTTGGCACGTTGAGTACATTTGTTATTTTCACCTCATTATTCCGAAAGTTTGTTATTCCGAGTTCCGATGGTTCGTTATGTTTTAATCGGTTGCCAGAATTAGTCCGAGGGTATAATCGCTTTCATAACTTCATTGTATAGTGAACCTTCTGTGAATAAAACGATGATAAGCAATTGTTGGCTTCTGTTGCATGTACATATCAAATTATGATGGTTTGCATTTTTGTTGGATATTCTATTTAAACATTAAAGTCATGCATAATATTTTATATATTTCCACAGACGTTCTACATTCCGTTAGCATTGTTTGCGCCGCCTTCCCAAATGCTGGTCCACACTCAGTTCAACCTTCTATTTCAATTTTGGATACACACAGAGGTAAACAAATATATTATTGTTTTGTTTACTTTGGTACTTATCAATGTTCATCCATTTCCATGTAGTTTAGTGAAAATAAAATTGTTCATCAGTGTAGCGAGTTCGGACTGATAAGGTGACACAACTGAGTAACACAAGTCATACTGACTTGCAAATAATTGCATTTAAAATAAAAAGAAATACTCCCCACAAAAATTTGATGAATTATAAATATGCATTAAATATCATTATTTGATATTTTTCCCACCTAAATGACAGTTGATTGGAAATCTTGGCCCACTTGAGTACATCCTGAACACTCCAAGCCACCACAGGGTCCACCATGGTAAAGTATACCCAATTCAATATGTCGATAAAACTGCTTTTGTCATTTATATTTGGTGTTAATTAGCCTTCGCGCCATTGGCAGAATATGGCTAGTAATATGCTCCACAGGGAGTTGAGAAAGTACGTTATATCATTGTGTGGGTTTGAATTGACCTGATGACCATGGATTATACTAATAATTTGGGCTTAGAAATCATGTATTAAACTATAGATCTTTAATACAAGCTGTTATTATTATATGGATATAAAACAATTAGGATATAAGAACTGAAGGCCATTTTTAACTGCAATATGAATATAGGCCTACACAAATTCTTACAATGGTATTTAAAAGTACAATTTTTAAAGTAAAATCAAATCCTAATAATAAGTTGAATACAAAATCAAAACGTTTTCGATAATTGATATTTTGTTTTGTATTGGCAGGGCGAAACCCATATTGCATCGATAAAAATTATGCCGGAACTCTAATTATATGGGACAGAATGTTTGGTAAGTACATAAGAATATAAATTTTTCTTAAATATGTTTTGATTGTAATGTTGTAAATAGTATTGGGCAATATACATTAAGGTACTGTCATGTTATATACTTGTTTTATTTATTTATTTTAAATGGGTAATTAGACAAACAGACGTCTTGTTGGGCTTCTGCCTTTTTTGTTTTTCATTGGCTGTTTTTATATTGTCAATAAACTGAATAAATACAAATAAAATAATAAATATAATATTAATGTCCATATTTGTCATATATTTTCCAAAATATTTCCTTAACAAGATCCATGGTCGTCTTTCCTTGCATTCCGTTTCAATGGGCATTGACAATTGAAAGACTAAATTGAATAAGCTTTACATTATAAATAATACTGATTCTGAATACAATATAATAATGTGGTACTTTGGCAAACAATTTGACCGTATACAAATTATTTTGTATACAAAAAATAAGTATATATGAATGAATTTTGCTTACGCTTTCATATATTCCTTTATTTTGTGTTAATTAGGAACCTTCGCAGCGGAGAGTGAGGAGGTAGCCTACGGTTTGGTGCATCCTATCACAACGTACGAACCCATCTCGGTCCAGGTGCGACAAGGCGTATTTGTTCATGTATATATAATTTAAAAAAAGTATATGTCTATTGCGTTATTATCTTATTATGTTAAGGTGTATACAAATACAAAATTTAGCATAAAATAACTACATAGTTTATCATATTATATGGCAATTGTGTCAATATGCAATGTATATTGGCAATTATTGTCAAACAGTCTATAACATTTTGTCCATTGTTATTCTAAGAGTTGAATTAATGTATTCAAACAGTTTTGATGTGTACGACATAACAGATGTATTATAATAATGACTGGTTTTAATGGGTATCGTTTATAGATTTGCCACTTCCAGTGGGTCTGGAGCCAGTTTTGGTCTACCTCTGGTCTGATGAACAAGCTGCGTGTTATATTCTACGGACCTGGTTGGGGACCAGGCAAACCAAGGACAGGACTAATTGAAGACATACACCATGTAAGCTTTAACTATTTTTCATAATATAATTGATTATTTCACAAATTGGGTGAATTATAGTTGGCCACCCAACTACTAATATTTAAGGGCATAATCTTTTCGCAAATACGAACTGAGTTATAATTTTGTAAATTCTTCTTTTTATTTGTTCACGAAGATTAAACCCTCGACATATAATTTCCTTGATTTGTACTGCTATTTCTTGTTCTTTTACGTTAATTTAATTTAGTTTGCCTGCACGTCTTTAAGTTAATGAGTAAATTTTGGTTATTAGCCCGTGCAATAAATTCCTACATTTTCGTTACGTTATGCTTAAAGGTATAGTGAAATCCCGGCTTTGATTCAGGTTTATAGCTTTAAATATGTGCCTTTATTGATATACCACACTCTTTTTTTCAAAGAAATCTTTAACTTGGGCAAAAAAGGTAAATTTCATGCAACTTTTTTGCCTTTTTTCACATCGGCGTTCCATGCTCCTAAAAAAGTTATTTATAGCGGAGCGGGAATGTGCGCACGTGTCACCCGGGTCATGACATCACAAGCAGACCGCAACACGGAGGAACGTGCATGGTTTACATGCAGAGCCTATGACTTGCTAGTAAAACAAACTCGTTTTTGCTTGTAAATTGCCTAAGAATTGCTAAGAAATGAATTGTAGCAGGATGCAGCTACACATCTGAGTGTATATCGTCCATGATATAAACTTAAACGAAACAAATCGAAATAAATTCATCTTTTTTCCGCCCGGACTCAATTTTGTTACGGGGGTTCCGGAAGTGAATTTACAAGTTGATTTTTTTTATTTTACCGGGTTTTCCCACGAGGAAAATATGTTTTTATTAGTAATCTTCATGGAAATCTATCTTAGATACAGTAAAACACAATTTTTAGGCAGTTTTCTTGTCAGCATACCTTTAAAATCTCATATGTTTGTCTGAAAATTGTCTTACAAAGTAATATTATAATATAATGTACTTTATTTTCGCCCAAGGTAAAAGGTCCTGAGCTGAACAAGTACAATACACCAATCCCAGGCTGGCTGAGGGCCTACATCATGCTACACTTCGTCCTCAACGTAGCCATCTTTCAAGTTTATCTAGATTCATATGAGGTATACCAAGGGAATCATATTGTTTTTAATTTGTGAAAGCAAAACCAACAATAAGAGGAAAAAGAATGATAATTTGGAACCTATTCATCAGACAAGTATATCATACTAAGCTATATATAAGGGGCTATATGACGAACACGATTTGATTTTTTAGCTCATCTGACCCGAAGGGCCCGTTGAGCTTATGCCATGGCGTGGCGTCCGTCGTCCGTCCGTCCTTCCGTCCGTCCAGTTTTCAAAATGCTTCTTCTTCGTTATTTTTCAACCGATTTTGATTCTGATTGTTTCATATGATAGGGCTAGGAGGGGGATTTAAAACTTCTACACAGAATCGTGAAATTCATTATCTATGGTAATTTATGCAAATTTATTCGAAATCACAAAAAATGCTTCTTCTCCTTCATTTCTCAACCGATTTTGATTTGGTTTGCTTTATCTGGTAGAGCTAACTTTGGTACATTAAACATCTACACAGAATTTTGAAATTTGTCTCCATTCATTAATTATGGTAATTTTTAATTTTTTAATTTTTTAATTTTTTAATACAAAAAATAAAAAAATAAAAATATATTTTTTTACATTTATTTATTTATTTATTTTATTTTATTTTATTTTATTTTTCTGTTTGTTTGTTTGTTTATGTTTTTGTTTTTGTTTTTGTTTTTGTTTTGTTTTGTTTTGTTTTGTTTTGTTTTGTTTTGTTTTGTTTTGTTTTGTTTTGTTTTGTTTTTGTTTTTTCCCATGTCCCTTCCGGGGCGTCAAATTTATATTTTGTTCACTCTAATTTTTTTAAATTTTTTTTTATGTCCCTTCCAGGGCATCAAATTTTTATTTTTTGACCAGTTGAAAAGTGTACCACATGAAATTTGCGATATTTGATGTTGCGAGATGGCGGATGAGCGCTACGCCATTGACGTTCTGGTAAACTATACATTTAGAAAGGAGTAGTTCTGACTTTACTTAGGAAGCATTGGCGACGAAATTATGCGAGTATTCATATTGCTACCTCATTGTTTCAGTTAGCCTAAGCTATTGATATGGTTAGTTAGGGAAAGGTTTAGTTTTAGGCTTTGCGTTAATGTTATATAGAGTTTGGGTCAGGGTTTGAAATCTTTCTTCGTTCGTGCCTAATTAATAAGTGAGCAATGTCACGGGGGTAAATGTAATTCCCGTTTTAATAAATATAATAGATCATTATGTTGTCACAAATTCGTAAAACGAAATATATATATTTTGTTCATGCAGTCGTTATCTCAGTTTCACGCGTCGCTCGGGATGGTCTTCCTCATCTCCACTTTCACCTGTATCGGCATGCTGTGTGACCTCAAGTGAGTAACACGTTTAAAGGGATAGTACAGTTCTAGTCAAACTGAATTTTATTAACCAAAACTTGCATTACAAACTAATAGTTATAACTCCACCATGCCCAAAAGGTATTAAAACTTACAAACGGCTAAGTAAGAAGCCTGTTATCATTAACAAAAAACATCTGTTAAAACAAAAGAGGGCGCTGTCTAAAACATTGATTTAAAAAATGTTTATTTAAAATAATTAAAATGCGATGTTTTGTTTAAATAATGATTCAATAGAGAGATCATCAACAACTATTTAAAAACCTTTTTGGTACATTATAGAAAAAATGTACATAGGCATTATGTAATATTATGTAGGTTTTTCTTGATTCATCGAATTAATGTGGGTCCCACATTTATTCAAATTGGATATAGTTATTGATATTTTAACTGTTTCTCGACCGATCTTGATCAAACAAATTTGATTATGTCATTAAAATTGTTTGCTCTTTCAAATTTTACACTGAGATTTTCATTAACTACAAAAATGTTTTTACTGAGGCGCACTCGTACATATAGTATTGCCTTTACAACGAGCATTGGAAATGGTTTCTGGGATGAACAACCATCACAGGAGCTTTCTAACTTAGTAGTTACTCTAGTAGAGTACGGTCTAGCAATCCGCAGGGCAGCTCTCGGGTTCGAATCTGGGGAGACCAATTTTCTTTGCTCTTTTTCATTTATTTCATATATTTCTGGTTAGTTTTCCCTATGTTTGAACATTTCTCTGGTTTGAAATTATTATACATTATTTTATCTCCTCCATTACCAGACCCTGGTGGAACGTGTACGCAGAGATGGCACGTTGCTCTCTGGCCTTCGCCATGACCTCTGTGGCCATTCATCAGGACTCAGAACCGAACAACATCCTCCTTTTCCTCCAGGTGACCTTTGGCCTTTCTCTGGTCTTCTGGCTTCTCAGACCGGCTTCTGTTCAAGGGATGCTCGACAAACAGAAGTCGGCTTAGATCAGGATAAGTGGTCCATCAGGACTCAGAACCCCTCATCAGAACCGAACAACATCCTCCTCTTCCTCCAGGTGACCTTTGGCTTTTCTCTGGTCTTCTGGCTTCTCAGACCGGCTTCTGTTCAATGGGTGCTCAACAAACAGAAGTCCGCTTAGACAAGAGGTCCATTGTACTCACAACCCCTCAGAACGAAACAGCACCCTTCTCTTCCTCCAGCATGTGACCGTTGGTCTGTCTGGTCTTCTGGCTTCTCAGACTGGCCTTGTCCAAGGGGTGCTCGACAAACAGAAGTCAGCCTAGATCAGGACCAACGGTCTATCAGGACTCAAAACCTCTCAGAACCAAACAGCATCCTTCTCTTCCTCCAAGTGACATTTGGCCTCTCTCTGGTCTTCTGGGTTCACAGGCCGGCTTCTGTTTAAGGGGTGATCAACAAACAGAAATCAGCTTAGAGGCCTACAAGATCTAACCCTTTAGCAGAGGTCTTGTGTCTGCATATTATTAGGAACGACCGCATAGTAGCGCAAGACGGGCGGAAGAAGACTAGGTGGCCCCCCAAAAACGAAACGAGGTACTAGTCATAATATAGAAACATGATGACTTGGTTCACGGGATAGGGCATCTTTTACAAAGAAAAATGATACCAAGAACAGTAATTTTGGTTGAGTAGTTTTTGTTTAGGACGTCTTACGTGAGACCATGTCCGGTTCCCATTTTTGTCAATTTTTACCAAGTCAGTGCCTGACAAATCGCACTTCCTGCTCGTCATAGCATCGAACAACTTAGTCAGAATAATCCACCTTGTGAACCTAGTTATCACGTCTCTTTATTTATATGGCAAGTGCCCCGTTCCATTTTTTTTTTGTGCTGACACCATGATATACCTTTTCGGTAGCAGTCGCTCGTCATGACTGTGATGGTTGTGAGAGTCGTTCCGGACCCCTCCGGACCATCAGTCACGATGCCTTAATTGTACAAAGGCTAAATAAGAGGCGATACAAACTGCACATGTTATTCTGTTTCACTTGTTGGTTGCATTTTTGTATTGTATATAGAACCGATGGCGATGCAATTAATCATCTAATTAGCTTTAGAATCTTCAATGGGTTGTATTTTGGTGTTGCCAGGTAAAGAATGTGCCATCCTTGGTTAACTTCCTTTCAAGAAATATACAAATACATCATTTAAAACAAAATTCTGGCAAATGTTCGATTATCCTATAGATGTTATGTTTTGATACTTTGTCAAACATTTTGTCTTGTAATGTTCGCATGCAATTTATCAACATGTGCATACAAAATTAAATGTTTTATTATTTTCTTATCGCCTTTTATCTTTGTTAAATGTCAAGTTATCATTATATTTAATAATATGACAGCGTAAGTGGTGAGAAAACTTGACTTTAGTTCTCCTCATATGCATACATGCGGATTTCTGTAAAACAACTATTTTTTTTATTTTCATATCTTTATCAGATTTTGTTATTGTTATATATGAATAAAAGAGGGCAGGGAAAATGGGATTCCCTCTTTTAATCACATTATATTTCTGGTCAGTTTCTTATTATGTTTGAATTAATTTTGTATTGTTAGGCTATGTTACATATTTTGTTGTAAATATTTTGTGATTAAAATATACCTAAATCAATATGATTTGTCATGTGACTTTATTATACATGTCGATTTTACATCTTTACATCTAACTTAAAAAAGGCCTGAATTATCATTTGTTTTCTAGGCGACTTGTCCTGAATGGCATGGTATAATCGGACATTACTATGTTTATCGTGATGATATTGAAATCTGGCGGTATCATTTATTAATAAAGGTTAGTATTCTTTAGAAAAAAAACAATAGGCCGGGACACAAAATCCTAATTTGCTCATTTATTAAAAAAACAAAAAAAACCCACACATTTATATTTAAGGAGGATGAGAGCATTGCTCTGCCCCCCCCCCCCCCCCTATTGCTTGTGCTTTGCAAACGAGCCAACGCCTATGAAGAGGGGAGTGGAGGGGAGTGGAGGGGAGGAGGGGAAACGGGAGAAGAACAACAACAAAAGGTTTCGTCTTTGCAGTTGTGAAAATGTATTGTTTTGCCCGGAGAGGTCGCCTTGTATTTTGTAGGCATTATGCTCGTTGATCAACGATACAGCCATACACAGGTGTCAATGTTTCTACGCTGCATCGAATGTAGCCACCGGGTGCACTCACGTCACACCTGCTACTTCTGTTGTACCGAACCCACACCCGGTACCGGGACGGACGGGGAGGATAAGGAGGCTTGCTGCCAACTGATGTGTCAAGCTGTAATTTGGAAAGCTCAAGCTTCCTACAAAAAGTGGTTTCTGGAAGCACCGAGGTCGAGGAAGGAGAGGAGAAACGAGGAGTAAGTTATATAGTTCAATAACTACTTTTCAAACCAACTTTATCACGATTCAAGACTCATTTAAGACTAAGTTTCATCAATCAGGAGGAAATGAGTATATAAATAATGACTTCATAAAATAATCTGATTTTGACTTGAGTAAGTTGCTCATATAAAGTTGCAGTTCACATACATGTACCTACATTCAAGATAAAATTAAAAAGAAAAAAAAGTAAAAGTAGATCCATCTAATAGTATGAAAAGTAGATTCATTGGCCTAATTATTACTAGTTTAGGTCCCCCTCTCTGTGTCTGCATGGTCTGTGAGTGCGTGTTTGCAAGGTCTGACTATCATGGGAGTGGGATTAGAACTTTGGGGCATTCTCTACTAAACGACTTGGCATGCATGACTGAAAGAACCGATGCTCTGTATAATACTGTGTCCTATTACCGGATACCGTTAGTTTGACGGCACAAAACAAACATTAGATGCATACAAATCAAAGTGGAAATTATACGAGCAGCTGCATAATTAAAGAACACATTTGATGTAAAATATCTTCAAGAATTTACCAATTTTTCTCCAAATCAACTTTCTTGTAAACCCTTCCAAAAAAGAAGCCTCTTCCCGACGCAAAATTTTGTGTTGTATTACCGAACATGAATGTTTTGAATGGGAATGTCATTGACATGCGCGTTGCCACAAGTGCGCGGCAAAATGCGCGTAAAACGCCTCGGGACGCTTATTTTCTTCGGGAAATGATGGACATTTTTTGCTGAAAACATCCATTTATAATCCTCCGTTAATGCTGACTGTCAAATTCAACTTTCAATGTGAATTTGCATGTCCGGTAATACGATACGTTTGGTAATACAACACCTTGCTATACAATTTGCATTGAGCATCGGCTCTTTTAGTCATGCATGCCAAGTTGTGAGCACGCTATAGTAGATAATGCCAGACTTGGCTTCCTGTCTGCAACAGAATGAACATAAGTGAATGGCACCCCTGCAAGTCAAGGGGCTTACCAGTTACTGAGTGAATGGAGGGAGTGTATGGTGGCCCTGAAGGGACATCGCGAATCACAAACTTTGTTGCGAAATTCACGAAAAAATTGTGAAATGTGTCGCATATTCTGTTGCAAATTTCACAAAATATGCGACACGTTGCATAATTTTGATTTTGTTGCAAATTTCAAGAAAAAATATGCGACGTGTCTTAGTTACGACGCCCATTACTGATAGATACAAATTATCACTAATTTATGAATATTATTTATTTTGGACCAATCAACCCTTGTTAGCCCTCAAAATCACTGATATTTTGACATGTTTATCATACATTCAATTAAGCATAATCTTTTTAATATTTCTGACATATTAAAGTTGATTATAGTTACAAGCATCATGACCTTATCATATTTCATGTATCTCCCCTACATGTAGAGGGCAGGCTACAGGTTTCCTTACCCCATGTTTCTAACTTTGGATGGATTTGGATGGGAGACCAATAAAGTTTGAAATGCTTTTGATCTTCAATTAGTAAGCAACATAATCCATGAAATGGCGAGAGAATCATTGCATTTATAATCATTCACTTGGCCTTTGCATGTTATTATTTTTTGTTGTTTTCTTGTTGGTAAAATCATTTTAATAATTTGTGATGCAGACATAACGCAAGTCCAAATGAAACCTAAATGTTTAGTATATTTCTGACCGTAATGTTGCCCTCTATAGATGATCAATTTGTAGGTTGTAGAGTTAATAACATTTGTCATACATGGGGACATACAAATTCTCAGTGTATTTATCGATCAACATCTCTTGTGATAAGTATGGTAAATAAGATAAACTATAATAGCATATATTATATTATTAACAAATAATAATGGAAGATATAATTTGTAGATCAGATGTCACTTGATAGAAAATGCAATTATAAATTCTAAATTTCTCCTTTCAAAATGTTTGATAGCTTTCACCAAAATCCCCTTTGTATAAAATGAGAATTAGCCTTGAAAAAAGGCTGCATGTACACGTATCTAAAGAACGCCAATAAACCTAAAACAACAACAACATAAAATATTTTAACTTGAAAAGTTATTTATTATTCCTTGAATTGAATTGAAGCTGTATCCCATTTACTTGATAAAGGTGGTCCCTTTTTTTCAAATTCAAAATCAGCAAAAAACCTTTATTTAGGACAATGTCAAAACACTGGGATGCTTAAATATCATTGTATATTAACTACCTTTATTCAATTCAAAAGAAACACATGCACGATGTAAACCCAGGTCCACCGTCAGAAATGAAAGAAATAAATCATTTCAAAGCGACACCATTTGATCTAATTTGACATCGTTTCTATGATCAAACTCGATCAGTGATGTGGCAGTTTTGGTAAATAGATGTTTTCAAATATATAAATTGCATAATATCTAACATTATATGGTCCTTTTTTTAAAGGGAAGATAGATTACATACCATGTTCACATCCTGAAAATCCTAATTAGATTTGGGCCGGAGAAGCAATATCAAATTGTCAAATCCCGTTATTGATAAGAGGTCTTTGACTCGGGCGGGTATTGAGATATCAAATCATGCCTGAAGAGCTGCCTCTGGTCTAATAAATCTCCCCGGAAATGATGGCCCGATGAAATCATCGGAAGTAGTCGGTAAATACAGCCGCTGGCTAGAGGGACATGGAGAGACAAAATGGCCCAGGAGGGGTGGGGGGGGGGGGGGGAATTGAGTGGAGGAAGAGAGAGATAATGTAAGAGGAAAGGCCATGATAGTGGGGCAGATACTTAGTAGAAATATGGGCAGATAGAAAGATGGATCTAGGTAGATAGATAGATAGATAGATAGATAGATAGATAGATAGATAGATAGATTGTTCAATAGATATATTTATAAATAAACAGATTGATCAATAGGTAGTAAGTAGTAAGATATATGGATAAATCTACATAATAGAAAGATAGATTATGGATATATAGGTACATAGATAAAAAGATTGCTCAATATTTATGCAATCATGGGTAGAGGGATAGACAGATAGAGTAATAAAGTGGGGTAGAGAGAGCTACAGGCATAAATAGAGAAAAGAGACATAAAGAACCATAATGATAAGAGAGAAGATGCAAGGATATAAAGTGAAGCACTTCTCACTTATTTACAGAAATAAGCAATTAGAGGAATTGAACAGGGGGGCATTGATAAGATGTTGAGAAGAGATGGAGACGGAGCTAGAGTAGAAAACATTATAGAAGAGGGAGAGGGAGGGAGAGGGAGAGGGAGGGGAGATCAATAGAGAGGGGGACAGAGAAAGCTAGAGAAGAATTGAAATGGAGGAGAGAGAGCGAAGGACAGAGAATGGAAGAGAGGGAGAAAGAAAGATAGAGTAGAAGAGAACAAGATTAAGGGGGTGGAAGTGGAAAATATAGGCAGAGGGAGTGAGTGAGTATAATAAGAGGGTTTGAAAGAACAGTAGAGCAAAAGAGAGTGTGATAGAGGGGGAGGAGAGAGAAAGATATACCCAAAGAGAGTGACTGACAGTGGCAGAGGGTTATAAATAAAGGTAGAGAAATAGAGAATGTGATTAAAGGGGAGAGGGGAAGAGAGGAAGAATAATGAGGAGAGAGAAATATAGAGAAGAGAGAGAGGTGTAGGGGGGGGGGGTGAGATAAACAGGCAGGCAGGGAGAAAAATAGAGAAGAGAGAGAGGTATAGAGGGGGAGACAAACAGGCAGGCAGGCAGACATTGATAGGGAAAGCATGTGTGCGGTTGTGGATGAGGGGAGCATATGGGGATGATGGAGAATGGTTAGGAGAGGAATTGATGGGATATTTCCTCCACTCATCATCAGTTCAACATGTGACCCGTCTTCCACTCTAACAAGACAGCTGTTGAGTTGCCTCCCAGCCTTGTGTGTGTGAAAGCATGCCTGTATTCACATTTTAAAAATATATATAAGCAATATTTTTTTAAGCATACGTATCACATACAATTTTTTGAAAGTTTTACTTATCATTATTATGTATTATTATTATTATTTATTCTGCAAATGAAACGTACAGAGTATAGAGTATAAATATTTTAGCATTTTTTTCATCAGCCAAATGTACTCTCTATGGTAGTACATACAGTACATAATTAGTTTTAGTTTGTCCTATAGATGCATTTTTGTTGTACTGTAGTTCAATGACAATTGCAGAACATTTGTTTTCTGTTTCTTAATCCTATTACTACAAGTTTTTGCATTTCGCCACGCAGTTAACCCATTCCCTACGAGTTTATGAAATCCCAATAGACTTTGTACACAAGCCACTCAGTTCCTGTGGTGAAGGGGTTAATTTGCATTGCACACCAGGTTCCCATAGTGAATGAGTTAAAATATCACAATTTACAGTCTGAGATTTTTATTTTTTATTTTTTTATTTCGAATTTAAACACAGGAGAAGAAGCACATTATTATCTATTCTTCAAATGAAACATACAAAGTATGAACATTTTAGCATTTTTTTTCATCAGCCAAATGTACTATCTATGGTAGTATATACAGTACATAATTAGTTTTAGTTTGTCCTATAGATGCAGTTTTGTTGTACTGTAGTTCAATGACAATTACAGAACATTTGTTTTCTGTTTCTTAACCCTATTACTACAAGTTTGTGCATTTCCCCACACAGTTAATGCATGGCACACCAGGTTCCCATAGTGAATAAGTTAAAATATCACAATTTACAGCAGATTATTGTTTTTTTTTATTTCAAATTTAAACACAGGAGAAGAAGAACATTGTTATAATTTTTCGCATTCATCGAGGATGTGTATTTGAACAGTGGCGTAGCAACAAGGTTGGGCATGTGCCCCCCCCCCCCCCAATAATTTGTCAAAAACAATTAGAAACATAAGGGGGCACTCTTGGAAAATCAATAAATACATAAGGTGTGCCCCTAAATCATTTGTGTGCTGCCCCCCCCCCCCCCCAAAAAAAAAAAAAAAAAAAAAAAAAAAAAAAAAAAAAAAAAAAAATCTGTTTGAGCAATCTTGAAAAAATGAAGAAATACATAAGGTGTGCCCCTAATCATTTGGGAGCTGCCCCCCCCCCCCACACCAATCAGTTTGATAACACTACGCCAATGCATTTGGATACATGTGATATCTCTCTATGGAGAATTTGTCTTATTATAATTATACCAAAATCAAAACCTGTTTGAAATCTTATGAAGATATGAAAGAGCCAACAACAAAACAAACCCCAAAACAAAGATTTGTAGAAATTTGGTACTTGTTTGCTGAAAAAACATGTATAATTTACCCTTTTTAGACAGTGCAAGTAAATAAAATAATGACACAAATGAAACACATGAGCTTGGAAATCCCCAAAAATCCAAATCTCATAAAACAATTGATGCTGTTTTTGTCTTGTGTTAGTTATTGGATGAAGATTAAAAAAAAAGGAAAACATGAAACAAACACAAACAATACAAAACATTCATTCATTCTAGAACTTGTGTAGCTGGCTTTATTTTCTTGACAAACTGATTAACGCTGTCATTGTGTCTACTGCTGGTTATCTAATGAAGATATTAAATGAGCCAACAACGATGAGATCACAGGAGACAAAAAGGAGAATCGGTAAATTTCCAAAACAGTTCACAACAGTATTCTTTCACAACAGTTGTATTAAATTGCTCAGAACCATACATTTACATATATTGTATCACAACCCAAAGTTTAAAGAGACATGTATTTATATGTCAACTCCATCTAACATTCTGAACCAACTATAAATGTTACATTCTTGTCGTACATATTTCACAATTGTGTAACATTTCTCAGAACTATGAATTTTACAAATCTTTCGACCAGTGAGACATGAAAACAGAAGAATACAAATTCATAGATCTTTCTGGTTGTAGAAAGTTGAGTAATGTGAACTTCAAAGTTGTCAAACTTTGTTGTAACTAAAGTGCACATCTTTTCTGGCAGGAGTAACCATTATGGATGATACAAAAAATAGTACATGTACCCGCTGGCGGGATATACATCCAGTCGCTTTTTGTAACATTAATCTGTGAGGCAAGAAGAACAAATTGATTAGAGAGTGCAACTTGGTTGGAGGCGTTGATGATCCGTTGCCACGACGATGCAAGACAAGGGAAAGCAAGAGAAAGGAAATTGCCGTTCCTGTTGATGGAGATGCTGTGGCATAGTAAAGGGGTAGGGTAGAGGGGAAAGGGGGGGGGGGGTAAAGTCCCCCCACACTTGTGGAGAGTCCTTCCCCCATCACTGATTATCCTATGGGGAGACTTTTAACATATATAAATGTACCTTTTCCCTGTTGCAGAAAGAGATTGTAAGTCATGTAAGTACATGTTTCAACGAATCAGATTTGTGCATTTAGAACACATGACCTGACTTACAATTGATTGTTTCTCTTTCTGCAACAGGGCCCATGTATGTCAATTTGGAACAGTCTATTTACCCTCTTCATTGGAATCCTTGCCCCTCTCTCGTTAGCCCCCCCCCCCCCCCCCCCCCCTCAGCCCCCACCCCCCGGTCTGCATTGTGGACTGACCCTGGCTACGCCACTGATGGAGAGGGAGCGATTGGCCAGCGATTTGCCAAGGAGTCCTTGAGCGCCATCAAGTACATGATGGATCCTCTCTCTGCCTGCTTCCCCATGATTACTCGCCACCGCTTTTCCCCGAATCGGAGGGAGCGGGTAATCTTGGCATAATGAGCAGTGCCGGATGGAAGTTGTCATGCCGTGACTCCAGGCGTTTCACGAGTGCTGTTTTTCTTTCTTCCCGTCCTCCCTATTATTAACCATTAACCCATCGCCCATGGGAACCTGGTGTCTGTGTGTAATCATCTCTATTGGGGATTGCAGAATCTAGTAGGGAATTGGTTTTAAACGGCCGCTTGCTTTAATTTGCCTGAGAGTGTGTATGTGTACTTTTGCAACAAATTGTAGTACCTTTTGTCTTGTTGGTTTGTAATTAGCCTGTGTTTACCCCAAACAAGTTCAGGAAATGAACATTGTTTTAAGGCTATGGGAGTTGAATATTAACCAATTGCCTATTATTTTTCCTATATGCCTACTGATATCCATATAGTTTAATATAGGGGTCCACTAGGTTCATGTTAGCAATGAGTTAATGATGGTAGATGAGTGGAAAATAAGATAACGTTTTTTTGGTCATTTACAGATATAAGTTATTTCATTGTCAAAACTTTACATTTGTTTTGTCAACAAACAAATTTAACACAGGTTTACAATATTTAGATTTGGATGGAATGGTTTGAAATGAGTGTAATATCCCTTTTTTCAAGAGTTCATTACATTAAATATGGGAAATCTTTTAAAATGTTGTATCAAGTTTACTTTTTATAAACTTAATTATAATTCTAAGAAATTTCCACAATATTAATGACAAATTCCTTTAAAAAACGAATACATTATTATATATGTTGTAAGTCATGTGAAAAATGTTTCATACTGAAGTTTTTGAAAAAAATAATGACCATAAATAATGAATATGTAAATTTACACTAATTAAAATATTAAAATGGTTAATGACGTTGCATTATTAAAGCTGTTAAAACCAATAATTTAAAAAAATATTTGACAGGAATTCCTTAACTATTTTTTTGACATTCTTGAACTTTCATAAATGTCTGAATTTGTGTCCACTATGTGGCTGTAATGCAAAGAAAGAAGCTGAATAAAATGTAGAATCAATTGGATGACAATGTAACCAATATGTTTACCATTAAAGATGATTTAATTTTGGTAAATATCATGAGCACATTCCACATTCTCCATAGACTCTAGGTAGCTAATTTCCGGACCAGTACTTGATGGGGTTAACCAGTGTAATGTACATAGACCATATGTAGCTAAACCTGGACAATGTTAAGACTGGATGTAAGTTGTATTAATGTTCAGTGGTGGTAGATCTACAGAACTTTGTACTATATTTTTGGTGTCAATTATGCAGTGAAATTCAGGTTAAAGTGTACTTGACTCAGATAAGGAGAAATAGGACCGAGAAAACACTTTAGTGTTTGCACTTGGAGGACAATTTAAATAAACTTTCAGTGAACATTGGTGAATAATGTTTCCTTATTTTATGTATTTGTAAAAAAAATAGTACTATATACTAAAACTGTAAAACTAATTGAGAATCCTGCCGAGAGGCTCTTGACACAGATAAGAAGGATGGGACTGAGAGACCACCTGTATGGATTGGAGGACAATGTGAATGCTGAGTATAATTTATATTAACTTTTAGTGTTGATTTAGCCTTTTTTCTCCTTAATCTAATTATTGTGTCTTTATATCTAGTCAATACGGCAAAGACGCGTGTAGTTCAGCCATGAGGCACTTGACACAGATATGAAGGAGTGGGACTAAGAGACGGGTTTATATAATACTGCTACTAGAGGGACAATGTGAAGGCTGCATTGGTGTCCAGTACCAGTGACCACCATCCCCGCTGCGACCATCCGCTCCATCAAAGTGCTTTACTGCGAAGACCTTGTGAGCAGGTAAAGAGAGCAGACCTTTCTCTCACGTAGCGCACGTAACACTCCGACCGGCGGGCCAAGAACTGGAGCACATCACCATATAGGTAAGTAGCTATACAGCTATACTATCTATTGGGAGCTAGGACACCATTAATTTACCTACATGTGGGCAAATTATGCCCTTGATGGAAATAGGTATTGAGGCTACAAATATTAACGCTGGTCATTTATAGCAAGCATGTTGGATGGCTATTAATTTTACTAGGGAAGGTTTTTCCAACAATAACAAATTGCTTATTTCGCTGGCCTTAATGCAGTTGACGCACATAATTGATTGATTGATAGGTGAATTATTAATTGATTGATATGTTGTAATGAGGGGCAGTCCACCCTGTTTTTATTTAAATTCTTATATGACAAGAAATAACTTCTTGATATTATTGTACTGTTTCATTGTTTTCAAAATTGTCTTGATTGTCGGTCAAAGTATCCAATTTCACACTTTGATCGTCCATAGTATCCAAATTTGGATACTTTGCACAACGAACATTGTTCTTTTTCTATAAAATATCACACATCATTCATAAGAATCTTTCAATGATATTGGTATAGTTCCAAATATCACTTTAAAAAAAATCTTACTCAAAGTTAATGGATCACATTAAATGTCTCATAATGGCCTTGTCGATATCAAATTTAAAGGGCAAGCAACTCTAGAATAGAGTTTTTATTATCCTACTTTATACATTTTAATATGCTTGTTTATTTCACATAACATTACCCCGACTCAGATTTCTGCTTTGGAAGAAATATGTGCAAACACTATCGGGTAGACCACTATTCACGCGAAAGCTGGAGCCGCCATTGTTAGGGTCTGTGTGGACTACTGAGATCGATGAATGATGCATTCCTGCATTCACCGGACCAATAATTGTAGACGCTTTGATGAGTCTGCAAATCTTTTTGTTCGGGCATCCGCACAGTCGTCAGAATTTGCGAAGCATGTCAGGTAGTTACACGAACATGGCTGCTCCATCATCTTTTGCAGCCGTAACAATTAGTAAAATTTGGGTATGTTCACAGAAGGATTTCATGGATCCAGTATGCCAAAAAATGCCAAGTCATGTATCAAATTAAATGTCTGCTCACCCTCTAAGTGATTATAGTAGCCGAAAGCCATAGTTTCATTGTCCTTTAATGAAAAAATGAATGATCATTGAAATCATGATTTCAGCGTTAATCTTAAGTGAGCAGTTTAAAGTGAATTGTAGAATAATATGCTTATGTTATGCTGTTCATCATTATAATTGAGAAAATATGATTTTCTTTTAATTACAATGTTAAAATGTCCATGACAGGTACTTTTGTGTTTAGAGGAAACTCATCTCAGTCTTAACCTAGGGGAAGAAATGTTATATTTTGTTAATGCAAAAATCTCATCAATTAGCCTGTTTTTTCCACACTACTTGCAACAGACATATCAATATAATGTAAATCTGTGGGTGCTATTCCGAGTAAATGGCGTAGCACATGAAACCATGCATTGCCGTAATCAGATCCAACAATATTAAGCTTACCTCTCTATTACCCAAAGGTCTATGTTGACATGGATGAAAAAAAGTGGTGGTATCACAGCATGAATTCTAGATATGGGTCACATAATTTGCTTGGAAGGAAGAAAATCCTGTCTGGCGTCCGAGGCTGCCTGTAGTCAAAGCAAATTCTTGCTGGGGGGGGGGGGGGGGGGGGGGGCGAGGCTGCCTTCATTTGCCCCCTCTTCCAAAAAAGAATGACTCATTCTTTTGCAAACAGGGCCACCTCACTACCCTCGAATATAAGATGAAAACTGCCCCAATGTGTTGTGAAAAGTGCCAGAAATATGAGATGATGAAGGCCCATGAATATGTATGAGGATCATAAAAAATTACCCAAGTTTAGGTGTTCAGGTATTCATTTAGGTATCATTTATTTGAGTCGTATGAAAATATATTTCAACAGGATAACATGATCAGTGAAACTGTTTGACCCATTGTCCCGTGACATCAAAAACACAAAATTAGAGAAATGATAACTGCCCAATTGTGATGTGTAGATGGTTTATGTTCGCTTGGTCTACACTCGGTTGGTCTACACTCAGTTGGTCTACAACTCATTTGGTCTACTACCTGATACCTTTAACTTCAATTTCCCCAACTTCAAACATGATCCCTAACCCAAAACCTAACACTAACACTTCCCCTAACCTTAATCATAATCCCTAGTTATAATCATAAGCCCCTGAATTTATAATTTTCTAGTAGACCAAATGGGAGTAGACCAATTGGTAAATTGTTACCATGTAGATTGACCAAACATCATTTTCTAATCTTTGTAGGGGCTGCACCCCCAAGCCCCGAAGCCCCCTACCCACTTACCTTATGCGGTCTGTACTCGTAGCGATGTGTAACTGGAAGAGCCTACAGTTAACTAGCGAGGCGTGATATCCCATTTCCAATACATTCAGGCTCGGAGGTTAACGAGTCTTGAAAAGTGGAGCGACATTCGTTGATGTTTTTTTCTTCTTCATCTTATCCCAGCATTTTCTCCCTCTCTCTCTCTCTCTCTCTCTTTCGCTGAATATCAAGTACGCTTGACATGGTTTCATTACAGCGAAAAAATTAATATTTTTATTTCGGGGGCTCCATTTTCGGGGGCTACTTTTCCAACTTTCGGGGGCTACAAATTTCCGGGCTCTTTTTCGAATTTCAGGGGCTACTAATAAGCTATAATGCTGTAAGTGATCATTTTATAAGCATTTTATCACAATCCAAACAGAAAAATCCCACAAAAAATCCTGAAAAAAAAAGAAGAAAAAAAACATTTTTTTAAATGTTTTATTTTGTATTTTTTCGGGGGCGAATATTTTATTTTCGGGGGCGAATTTGGGCATTTCGGGGGCGAATTCGCCCGCCGCCCCCGTGTATTTTTTTCGCTGTTTCATTACATTGATAAGTGTAACCAGCGAGGTGTTTTTGATTTTTTGTTTTTGTTTACAATTTTTTAGAATAGAAGCCTTGAGAATTAGGCAAGCTTTTGTTTGTTTGCAGCTGAAAATCAATTTAGAAAGAAAAGGAGTTATAAATGGGGGCGGGGAGAGAAAGAAATTTCTTCTTTTTATTGAAAAATAATGAAAATGTTTACATGTATAAGAAAGAGAAATTTGTTACTATGGGGACTGTTTAGACCCTGCACTGCAGCCTAAAAGACTTTGAGGGGATATGAGAGGGTAAATCTCCAGGTTTAATATTCTAAAGGTACTTAGTAAAGTTAAAGTTAAAGACCTTCCCGTGCCGTTGTTGGCACATAAGGCGGCGCCTATCTCCGATTCATTAGTCCTGGGCCACACGTCTACTAAATGTAGCGAAAGCTACAGAAGGGGGCCAGTCCTCTGGTAACTTGTGTGATTAACTTTCCCTTCTCCATTCTATAAATGCAGAGCGCCTGGCTAGAAGGCAGAAGGTACCATTTTTAAAGTCTTTGGTATGACCCGGTCTGGGTTCGAACCCGGGACCTCCCGTGCATGAGGCGGACACTCTAACCGCTAAGCCACCATGCTTGGTTGGTACTTAGTAAACATGTGTAATATTATGAAAAATATCAATAATTTTTAGCCATACCATATTTGACTATTTTCTTGGGGTTGGGGGGAGGGGGGGGGGGGGGGGGGGGGAACGGGTCATCAGCCCCCAAGCATAGGCGCCGGAAGTGGGGGGGCAGGGGGGGCAGCCGCCCCCCCAATCCAAAAAGTGGGGGGGGCAAAATGCAATTTTGCCCCCCCAAAAAGCCCCCCCCTCCCCAAAATTTTTTTTAAAAAGAGTGGGAAAGACACAATCAAATGTATGAGCTAACGTTCACAAACTAGTTTATACATCCATTTTCAATTTTCGTTGCACGCTTTGCGCGCGAACAGATGATCTCAGTTTGTTGTAAACATCTGATGAGAGCATAGACATTTTATTCTTTTTTTGTGTAACTCGGATTCTAAATTTCCTTCACAGGTATGGCATGAAGTGCACTAAATTGCACCATTTCAAGTATATAAATGTAAAATCTTCCCCATGGGAGGGGGATACCCCCTCCCAAACCCTCCCCCTCTGGCTCTGCCCAAGCCCTCGGTCGCTTCGCTCCCTCGGGATTCATTATTGGCTGTAGGCCATGTTGTTGGATCATACATGCGCCATATGATTTATGTTGGAAATGTGTATGACACTAAATACAATATTTCTGTCAAATATGGTACTGGGATGGAAATACAATAGTCAAATATGGTACTGGGATGGAAACCCCTGGAAGATCGCCGTGCTACCTCCAGACTCAATCTATTATACAAATCAATACAGCACACTGCTGAAATTGACTCAGACAAATACCGGACAGACTCATCAGGGGGAATCCAAACAAGAAAGTCATCTGCTCTTTCGTTCAAACGACTCACAACCAAGAAGGACTGCTATAAATATTCATTCATACCAAGAACTCTGGCGGAGTGGAATCTCTTACCAAATAACGCACGACAAGCCACATCGTTGCATGCATTTCAAGGACATTTGAGTAAGATGAATATGCTAGATTTCACTAGGAGGGCCCACCACGGGCTCCCCAATTAGGCGCGCACACCTAAACCCACCAAGTGCCTGCAACTGTATATCCGCATCATGCGGAGTTTGTTTGCAGTACCAAGAAGAAGAAGAAGAAGAGTTTGGGTGCATATTTATTACTGCGTCAAGTATTTGTTTTCTTCGTGAAAAATATATTAAATCATAACACGCTTTCCCAGATACAGTTAATCTTAAGCCCGAATTTCCTATCTAGGTATGCACCAGATTGCACAATTTCAAGTCCATAAATGCAAAATCTTTCTTACCGTGGGAGGGGGATACCCCCTCCCAGACCCTCCCCCTCCCTCCCTGTCCCAGCCCTCAGGCGCTTCGCTCCCTCGGGACTCATTATTGGCTGTGCAGTGGCGGATCCAGGGGGGGGGGGTTAGGGGGTTTAACCCCCCCCCTCCCCTTGGGCTGCCAAGTGAAAACGTATCAGTGAAAAAGTGAAAAAATCACTTACGGGGGTTCAAAATCGCCGCTTCGCGGCTCATGGACGATGCTCCGCATCGTCATTGGGTCAAACCCCCACCCCCCTTAGCATACAGGATGATCCGCCCCTCCTGTGTGTTGTTGGATCATACATAATGTTGCCTAATTATGGTTTATGTTGTTGTGTGTGTGTTTTGGGGTACATCATATTTATTAGTGTGTCAATTATTTGTTTTCTACGTGAAAAATATATCAAAACTTTCTGGTCGATCAAATCATATCACGCTTTCCCAAATACAGCCGAATTCCCTATCTATAGGTATGCACCAGATTGCACAATTTCAAGTCAAAAAATGCAAAATCTCCCTCCCCCCGCTCAGTCGCTTCGCTCCCTCGCAATGTCTCACTCTCACATCGGGCTCAAAGTTGGCAACCCAGAGTGTGGTTGGGCATGAGCCCCTACCCACACAAATTGTGAGCCCCCTTGAGGTTTTCCCCCCCAATCCAAAACTGCTTCCGGCGCGCCTGCCCCCAAGCACCCCATTTTTTAGTCAGTGGCCTTGTGACTTTATCCTACATACACCTGAAGTGAATGAGGGTTTTAGTACAGTAAAACGTGACTAGAGATATACAGGGTGGCCCAACAAAAAAACGGAACAGGGCACTTCCCAAAATATAGTAAATATAGCAAAACCCTGCACTTGTCTGTAAATACGAAAATTTAAAATTTCAAGCTATTAGAGGGGCCTTATCATAAGCTTTCATGTGATGCCTTGTTCTAAAATATTGGACAATATTTGGCAAAGATATGATTGTTTAAATTTTACTAACATAAGTCTTTTACATACATTATGTGAATTATAATGCCAATTTCTTCTAAACATGGATTCCCGACAAGTGCAGGGTTTTGCTATATTCCAGTCAATTTAATGTGATCAATACAAGGACAAAGTAATGAAGAGGTTAATGGCATGATTTCTTTGAATAACAGGTGGAAAAAGAGCTGTTAAAGCTCAAGAGGGCGTGCGCTCTCTGAAAAGCATTGGTTTCAACCATTTTTCATACAAAATTATGCATGTGATGTTTTGTTGAAATAATGATTAAATAGAGAGATCATCAACAACTATTTAAAAACCTCTTTTGAAAAATTTTGAAAAAGTGTAAGCATTTAAAAAAAAAAAATAAAAAATCATCAAGTAAATCTGGGCCCCAGATTTAATTAGATCGGATATATTGATATTTCAGCCCTTTCTTAACCGATTTTGATCAAATGAAGTTTATTCTGCCATTAAAATTGTATGCTCTTTCAAATTTTACACTCAGTTTTTGATAATCTCACAAAAATATTATATCGTGCAGCGCCCTCTATACCAAAACTGAACTACCCCTTTAACTCTTCATACTGTGATCAGTAACTGAACATGGCATTACCTATTGGGATTCAGGAGGATAATTTAAAGCCAATAGGTCAAGGTAAGGATTAATATCAGAATTAATTGTGCAGCGCTTAGAAACTGATGTATTAAATGTCATTTAAATGTAATCTGTTATTAGTATTATGATCAATTTTCAATTAAATCAGGGATTCGTGGAAGCAAACCGTTAACAATCGACAAAGCAATCATTTGTACTTCACAAAAGCGATAGTGTAGCAATTTGTTTGTGATCATTCTCTAATGCTATAATCTTGCCGCTTTATTAAACCTTTTTATCGAACAAATTCACACTAATGAGATACTGACTTTTAAAGTAATAAAACCAATGAGTCTTGTATTCGCACATACATGCAAATGCATCCACACACACATACAGGTCATATTATACCTTCATGTATCAGACATATTATGTAGTTGATAATGTTTTAAAGAATATCAAGAAAAAACATTAATAATAATGGTATTTTATTCAACAAAATGTCACATTCGCAGCTACAAGCTGAATTGCAGTGTCATTTGCAACAATATTTACAAACATCAAAATATCTAATAACAATTTTATTTGCAATTTAATTAAGCAAAAAGGGAAACTTTTATATGATTCTTTTCACAAGTGCACACAATTACAGTTTGCAATGGATTGGATTAAGAAGATGGGTATAAAATGCTCGGACAAGGACTGCCAGCTTATACAAATTGTCAATTTCTATAATTGATATCTTTTTCTTGAGTTAAGCCTCAATATCAACAATCCGTCTCATGCGACCGCCCACCCATAGTTCGAAAACTCAATGAAGATCCTATAATATGCATATTGTACCTCTTCTGAAAGCTGAGAACATACTGAGCATGAAAAAGTTAATTTTGAAGCCCTAACACCGCCCAGAAAACAATTAAAAGCAAATGTAAACTCTTATTCTAAACCCCGATTTTCGCCATTTGACGGCGATTTGGTGCAGAGAAATTTGATGACGTCACAGGTAGAATAGGCCCAAACCACGGCCGCCGACGGTAGAGCGGTACCCGTTGCCTCCCCCAACGATCCCCCAGTCCAGCGAGCGCGAGTTATGCTGCCCTGCTCAATCAATAGAACGCCGACCTTGTCAATATCATTTTTCTTGTTAGATTCGACCTGAAATCTGCAAAATCGGAGAATGGTGGAAATGTCTGAAGGAAGTGAAGATTTCAGGCATGGTTTTGAGGTGGAAATCGCGAGTTCGCCAGTATCGACAAAGTTGAATTCGAGTCGCAAAGTCGGGAAAAGGTACATGGCGTATGGTAGATCGACAAATCTATCACTTTCATGCCCTCTTTGACTTTGACATTATATTGTATTTTTCTCTGTCGGCATTCTAAGCCGACAGTGAAATATAACTATAATAATGTCAAAGAGGCCATGAAAGTGATAGATTTGTCGATCTGGCGTATGACTGCGGCAATTGTATAGCGAATTGTACCATGTCCATGCACAGTTTGTCGGGGAAGATGCTGGGGGAAAGGGCGCATTGAAACCCGCACTCCGTTGTCGGCACGCTGGCCCGCTAGCTGGCCGTGCCGTGCTCGTGAAGAGTATCCTACGAAACACATATGTAACGTACCCAAAATCAACTAAATCTTCGAAAATTGCTCAAATAATGGTCATGATTTCAAAGTAGTTATCTTTTTTTACCTGTTCTGTGTAACTTCTTTGAAATCATGACCATAATTTGAGCAATGGTCGAAGATTTAGTTGATTTTGGGTACGTTACATTTGTGTTTTGTATGGTACTCTTCACGAGCGCGTCACGGGCAGCTAGCGGCGTAGCGTGCCGACACCGTGCGGGTACAATAGTGAGCTAGCGCCAAAAATCTCCCAAATCCCGTCATCATTGTCGCTGTCTGATTAATCATTCCTGTCCTCTTCTTCATCTTCTTCGGAAAATCCATTGCGAAACTCAGTTCGAGAGTATTTTCCTCCATTTTCCTCGAAATAAAACTGTCCAGCTCGATCATACATTATCAAAAAGCAATACACAACGCCGTATAATGCACGCGCATTGCTTTGCTTGATCAGCTGATCGGCCGGGCCCGTTCTACCGATGACGTCACGATTTTCAGGCCGATCGTTGAGCGAATTTCAGTCTCGGAGACTGCTCACTTTTGCCCCATTTTCGAAGACTTTTTTAGTCAAATTTCAACATTTTTATCGCGGATTAAGTTAATATCCTTAGAAAAAATAAAATTTCCTTCACAAACATACCAAATGTTGCCAATTTGAAAGTCAACGAGGGTTCGGTTTGACCGGAAGACCAACAGGACATCAACCTACCCTTCCGTACAGATGATGATGATGATGATGATGATGTCATTGACATAATCTGCAATACCTAGAAGGGTTATTTAGAAGAGATTAAGGTGAAGTTGTTAGCAAATGGATTTAAATGCTTTGGTAAGGAAGACAGGTGTTATACCAGTACATGTTATATAATAGATAGCGTAGATTCCTTTTTAAATCCCGAAGGATTATGGATATATTTCTTTTCTCAAAGTTGCCTCAAGATATACCTTTGATATAGTCTGTATAAATGGTTAAAGACAAGATTACGATGGACTTGTTGGCAGATGGATAATAAATATTATTTTCTCAACTTCCAGAGGTATCTCTTATCTCATATTCCTCAGTAAGATATTCAGTAGCGTAGCTACACGTGCCCCCTCAATAATTTGCCCAAAACAATAAAAAAAACATAAGGGAAAAACCTGTGTAAAAATAAAGAAATATATTTAAGGTGTGTCCCCCAATCATTTGTGTGCCCCCTCCCCCCTCCCCCCCGAAACCGTCCGACCATGCTACGCCACTGATTATAGTGAATAATTTAGGAAGAAAAAGCTGTTAGCAGATGGACTTTTTGGAACATCTAGAGTACAAAGCTAGATATAAGACATACTGATCCATAATTATTAATTCTTGTTCAATTCCAATGGAAAAGGGAAAACCCTTTTCTGAAATCCCCATTTATTTATGAGACAGTCTGCATTAGGACAAGAAAGGAAAGATAAAGAAGACCTACGTGTAGCTGTTAGCAGATGGACAGGAAATGTTTGGGCAAGGACTTTTGTAAAAATAGAGTACAAAGCTATATATCTATGTCTATTGGACATATTGGTACATATAATTTTGTTTTAACCCCTGACAAGGGAAAATTATTAAAATTGTGGGGCATGTATTTCATAACTACTTTTGATTGCTGTTATAAATCTCCTTGAAAATGTTAGACACGTGAATGTTTGCAGAAACTTGTTAAAACTTAAAGTGATCCATTAACTTTTTCAAGTTCAACCAAAATCACTTGGAGTGTTCACATTGCTTTTGTACTTTGTTGTTTGGCTCATATGGTATTACAGAAGAATGAAATGGGTTTTATTGTTAAAATGTCTCCTTAATTATGGAGATAAATTATTTATAAGTCAAAACGAAGTTGGTAGTTAGTGATAAAATCTGACATACAAATTACTTTTTTCACTAGGTCATTTTTGTTTTCTTATGAAACTATTACACATAATTCAGAAGAATTTTACATTGATATAATTTGTGTATGATTGAAGTCTCTAATATTATTTTTTAGAAAAATGTTATAAATGAACTACGAAGTTAGTGGATCACCTGAACCTAACCCTTACCCTATATTTCACCTCAACACCAAAGAAGCAAACCGCCAGCTCACAGTCAAAGTCAACGGGAACCCACTGCCCTGCACCCCCACCCCAACATACCTTGGAGTAAAGCTCGACAGACAGCTGACCTTCAAACCACACCTCGACTCACTCCGAGCCAAAGTCTCCTCTAGGAACAACTTACTCCGCCGCCTTGCGGGCACCACCCGGGGTGCTAAAACTCCCACACTCCGTACTGGCGCCCTCGCACTAGTCTACAGTGCTGCCGAGTACGCCGCCCCTGCATGGTGTCGAAGCTCACACACACCCAAACTGGACACCACCCTAAACGAGACCATGAGGATCATCACTGTATGCCTCAGACCAACACCAACTGACCTCTTGCCAGTGCTCGCTGGTATTGCTCCCCCCGCCCTCCGCAGAGAACACTATACCCAACAACTAGTAAACAAGGCACTCCAAAACTGTACACACCCTCTACACCAAACCATCCAGAACACACAACCGGGCCGCCAACGCCTACGCTCATGCAGACCGTTCAGTCGCCATGCTGACACCTTGCGGGAAGGCACCCACAACACCCTCACCGCATGGAAGGCGTGGACCTACCCCGAAAGTATTGGGTCACTCTCAACAGGCTTTAATGCCAACATGCACCGCTGGGGACTCAGACCTTCTCCGGCTTGCACATGTGGAGCACCCGAGCAGACAGCCTCCCACATCATAGAAGAGTACGTGCCCAACCCTTCGCCCACCCGGCCAACCAAACCCAGACTTAAACAACTTGGACCCCGGCACTGTTCACTGGCTACAAAACTTGCGTGATGTTGCATTGAAGCTGTGCTGCCTCATAAGCAAGAAGAATCTGCAATACCTAGGACGGTTATTTAGAAGAGATTAAGGTGAAGTTGTAATAGCAGATGGATTTAAATGCTTTGGTAAGGACGAATTTGTAGGTTTTATACCAGTACATGTTATATAATAGATAGCATAGATTCCTTTTTAAATCCCGAAGGATTATTGATAATATATATATTTCTTTTCTCAATGTTGCCTCAAGATATACCTTTGATATAGTCTGTATAAATGGTTAAAGACAAGATTACGATGGACTTGTTGGCAGATGGATTGAAATTGTTTGGGCAAGGACTATTTTGTACATTGATGTTGTACTTTATTTTTCATTTCTATTAAATTCCATTGATTCCTATTAAATCCCAACGGGTAATCAATATTCTTTTCTCAACTTCCAGAGGTATCTCTCATCTCAATATTCCACAGTAAGATATTCAGTGGCATAGCTACACGTGCCCCCTAGAATGGTGATGCGTTTTCCAATTATTTTTTTTCTTTCTGGAAACAGATTTTTGTGAACTTGTTGATGGAATGGACTACTAAAGATGTTACCTTTCATTTATAAGAATATTATTTTTAGGTGATGGTACCCTTTAAACCTTTTTATCGAACAAATTCACACTAATGAGATGACTTTTAAAGTAATCAAACCAATGAGTCTTGTATACATATATTAATCACACATACATGCAAATGCATCAACACACATACAGGTCATATGAATATACCTTCATGTATCAGACATATTATCTAGTTGATAATGTTTTAAAGAATATCGAGAAAAATCATTAATAATAATGGTATTTATTCAAAAAAATGTCACATTCGCAGCTACAAGCTGAATTGCAGTGTCATTTGCAACAATATTTACAAACATCAAAATAACTAATATACGATTAATGCAATTTAATTAAGCAAAAAGGGAAACATTTATTTGATTCTTTTCACAAGTGCACACAATTACAGTTTGCAATGGATTGGATTTAGATGATGGGTATAAAATGCTCGGACAAGGACTGCCAGCTTATACAAAATGTTAATTTCTATAATTGATATCCTTTTCTTGAGTTAAGCCTCAATATCATTGACATAATCTGCAATACCTCGGACGGTTATTTAGAAGAGATTTAGGTGAAGTTGTTAGCAGATGGATTTAAATGCTCTGGTAAGGACGACTTTGTAGGTTTTATATAGATAGCGTAGATTCCTTTTTAAATCCCGAAGGATTATGGATATATTTCTTTTCTCAAAGTTGCCTCAAGATATACCTTTGATATAGTCTGTATAAATGGTTAAAGACAAGATTACGATGGACTTGTCGGCAGATGGATTGAAAATGTTTGGGCAAGGACTATTTTGTCATTGATATTGTACTTTATTTTTCAATTCCATTGGATTCCCTTGATTCCTATTAAATCCCACCGGGTAATCAATATTCTTTTCTCAACTTCAAGAGGTATCTCTTATCTCATATTCCTCAGTAAGATATTCAGTGGCGTAGCTACACGTGCCCCCTCAATAATTTGCCCAAAACAATAAAAAACATAAGGGAAAACCTGTGTAAAAATAAAGAAATATATTTAAGGTGTGTCCCCCAATCTTTTGTGTGCCCCCCCCCCCCCGAAACCGTCCGACCATGCTACATGTACGCCACTGATTATAGTGAATAATTTAGGAGGAAAAAGCTGTTAGCAGATGGACTTTTTGGAACATCTAGAGTACAAAGCTAGATATAAGGCATACTGATCCATAATTATTAATTCTTGTTCAATTCCAATGGAAAAGGGAAAACCCTTTTCTGAAATCCCCATTTATTTATGAGACAGTCTGCATTAGGACAAGAAAGAAAAGATAAAGAAGATCTACGTGTAGCTGTTAGCAGATGGATAGAAAATGTTTGGGCAAGGACTTTTGTAAACTTAGTACAAAGCTATACGTGACCGGCTATAGCAGAACCCTGCACTTGTCGGTAAAAATCAAAATGTAGATGTTCATACAATTAAAAAGGCCTCATCACAAGCTTTCATATGATGCTTTGATCTAACAAATTGGTCAATAATTGGCGAAGATATGATTGTTTCAATTTTACAATCATAAGACTTTTACACACATTATGTGAACTTAAAATGACCATTTCTTCAAAACATGAATTACCGACAATTAAGTGCAGGGTTTTGCTATAGCCGGTCACATATATCTATGTCTATTGGACATACTGGTACACATTTTTGGGGAAGTCATTACAATTGTGGGGCATGTATTTCATAACTATACCTCTGATTGCTGTTAAAAATCTCCTCGAAAATCTCCTTGTCCTTGAAAATGTTAGACACGTGAATGTTTGCAGAAACTTTTTAAACTTAAAGTGATCCATTAACTTTGTCAAGTTCAACCAAAATCACTTGGAGTGTTCACATTTCTTTTGTACCCTGTTGTTTGGCTCATATGGTAACAGAAGAATGAAATGGGTTTCATTGTTCAAATGTCTCCTTAATTATGGAGATAAATGATTTATTTCGTCAAAACTCAGTTGGTAGTTAGTGATAAAATCTGCCATACATAATCACTTTTTTCACTAGGTCACTTTTGTTTTCTTATGAAACTATTACACATAATTCAGAAGAATTTTACATTGATATTCGTGTATGAATGAAGTCTCAAATATTATTTTTAGAAACATGTTATGAACTATGAAGTTAGTGGATCACTTGAACCTAACCCTTACCCTATATTTCACAGCAATTATCACGGGAGCAATAGTTCTATCACTGCCGTTGCCATGGTGTGGTTTGTTCTTGGCTACACCTTGGCATGTAATTTGTGTTTTGTAGTTTTTTAGAATTTGTTTCTGATGCGGAATTATGATCTTGAGGGTCAGACAAGTTCAGGTAGAGTTCATATATAGTGCTGATATCCCTTAAGACTAAGATGAAATAGTCAATAACCTGAACTACTTTCTCTCAATGTTACACCTGTTGCAAAGTGGACAGGAAGTATTTTTGTAAAAACCATGGGATTTGCTCAATCTTTCGTTCTTGCCATTCGATCCAGACGGAATTAGTTTTTACTAACTGGGATTTTTCCCTTTGAAGTCCCTTCTCGAGGCTTCCTACTAAAACTAGGACAGCTTGCAAATGCCAAGGCCATATATAAAGACGAGTTAAGTTTATAACATGCATTCTCCATAGACGCCAGCAAGGCAAATCCCATGCACAGGCACCAAAGGCTTAATGGTAACCTCCTTCAGGTGTCTAGACCCACTTACAATGGCCTGGACTCACAAAGGAGGTTTGTATAAACCATGGTTTATACCATGGTCTACATCTATGGAGTGCTGCTCGTATACAAGTAAAACAATTTCTAATTTCTAATGATATGACTGTTAGTGTTTGCTAACCAGCAAATTTCACCATGTGAGAAGACAAACATTTATTTGGTGCCTTTAGTAAATGTGTGCAATCAACATTGCTAACAAGTAAGGAGTTTACATTCTTTCTCCATCAGTTTACAAATGGCACTTCATAGATGTAGACCATGGTTTATACAAACCTCCTTTGTGAATCCGGGCCATTGAGTTTCATTTTGATGTGGTGGATTTTCAGGTAGCACTTGTGAAAAAGAACTGTTGAAAAGACTCTGGAGTTAAAGAATAACGGCAGGATCCTGTTTAAAAAAAAGAAGTTTTTAAGACTAATTGATGAACATGGATATGTAAAGTTATAACATTTATGTTGGCTTCTAGATATGTTCGACAAACACACTAGTCAATTGCACTATGGAGTAAGTAAATACAAATTGTTGTTAAAAGCATTCTGTTAAAGTAAATTAATTGCCCCAAATAGTTCTAAGATGAGTAGTCGTACCCAGGATTTTTTCAAGGGGGTATAGTTTTAGCTTCATTCAGTGGGGTAGTCCGGGTGTGTTTAAATACCTAAACACCCCCCCCACCCCCCAGTACGCCTATAAGTATGGGGAAGAATGTCTTTGGAAATCAGGATCGGGGATGGATGAATATTAAAGTAGTAAAAGGGAAGTGGAGGTATCTAGTTTGATGAAGGGAGAAATAAGTAGGGGTGGTTCATATGGGATTAGAGAAAAGATGAGAGGGGCTAAGGTAAACTGGGATGAAAATCAAGAGGTGGGGTAATGAGAACAATCAGGTTGTTGATGAACATCCAATAATGAGGTAAGAAGAGTGAGAGAGAGGGGGGGGAAGGATGGGGAAGGAGGGGGATGGGTGGGGAGGGGAGAAGGAGAGGGAGGGGTGTGAAGAAGGAGGGGGCGGGGTGGGGAGAAGGAGGGGGATGGGTGGGGAGGGGAGGGGAGAAGGAGAGGGAGGGGTGGGAAGAAGGAGGGGGCGGGGTGGCGAGAAGGAGGGGGATGGGTGGGGAGGGGAGGGGAGAAGGAGAGAGAGGGGTGGGAAGAAGGCGGGGTGGGGAGAAGGAGGGGGAGGGGTGGGGTGGGGTGGGGAGGGGTGGGGAGAAGGAGGGGTAGAGGTGGGGAGAAGGAGGGGGCGGGAGGAAGTGAGAAGGTGATAAGAGGAAGAAAGACAATAAGAACAACAAGCCAAGTGAAAGGAGGATGAGAGCGAGAGAGAGATAGAAAAGCTAGGACAAAAATGTACTGACAGAAATATAATGCAAGGGGCTATAAAGGTAAACTGGGATGAAAATCAAGGTGGGGTAATGAGAACAACCAGGTTGTTGATGAACATCCAATAAGGAGGTAAGAAGAGTGAAACTGAGAGACAGAGAGAGAGAGAGGGGGAGGGGTGGGGGGGGGGGGGGGGGAGGAAGTGAGAAAGTGATAAGAGGAAGAAAGACGATCTAAGAAAAACAAGGAAAGTGGAAGGAGAGGGAGGAGGAGGATGAGAGAGAGATAGAAAAGCTAAGACAAAAATGTACAGACAGAAATATAATGCAAGGGAGAGATAACCAGTTTGAGACAGCTAGACTAGAAAATAGTAAGATTGAGAATTAAGTAAAATGAGGGAGAGAGATAGTATGAGAGGAAAGGGGGGATAATGATAGAGAAAGGAAAGATGTATATAGAGAGAAAGAATTAGGGAGAAATAAAGATATAAAAAGAATAAGGCGTGAGTTCT